>KK121523.1:335408-360863 GCA_000611955.2 Stegodyphus mimosarum
AAAAAAAAAAACAAGCGACACCCAATTGTAAACTTTTACCAAATATATTATTGATTTAAAAATATAGTAAGTAATTAATCGTACTTTTTCTTTTATATATATTTTATATGATTTATCTGTTACTGTATTTATATAAAATATCTTAATGGAGACAAGACAATTTAACAAGAAACAAAACTTATTTATTCATTTCACGTTGAATAGGAGTCATAAAAATAAAGAATTCGGGAAGAAAAGGCGAGCAAAAAGCGTATTTCCCAACATGAACCGTTGAAATTTCATCGCTTTTTAAATGCCTTGCTTTAAATCTGCTTCACTAATTACCATACGTGCAGGAAGGCTTGTATCGAAAGCGAGGGGGAGGGGGGAAAGAAAAAAAAACAGAAAGAAAAGCCTGTGATAACTACTTAACGCACTTAACAAATCTCGCGCATACATAAAACAAAAGAAAAAAGAGAAGCAAAAATGATATGTTACGGAAGAACACCTCTTGTAATACTTAAATAACGTTACGGTGGTGAGGCATCTACTGGCTTGGGTTTCTAAAGAGGTCGGGATAGGCCTGTTGAGATCAAGGGTCGAGCTGGATCGAGTTGGTACACCCACACCTCTAACTGGGGCGCGTTATATCATTCTCCCGTGTCTCGTAAGTGTTCTGTTTGTGATAGAACGGAGGAAAAAAAGGTGAAGGGAAAAGCCTCTAGGCTCGGCGCTCCCTTCAATTGGTTACAGTCACGGTTAATTTGCTTAGTTCCTTAGTTAAGGATGTTTCGTAGTTTGCGCTGCTTACAGCTAAGATTTCGCATTTGAAATTTTACGTCAAATGGTTTTGTAGAAGTCTTTAATATTTCGCTTCATGCCATGTCTTCCCATAGTGTAAGTTATTTTATGACTTGCAGGTCGTATATTTTAGTATAAAATGCTACTTAATTTCTGGAGTGTGAAATTACTGTATTAAATAAGTAAGCAATTCCAGGCATTCCTTCCCTGCCTTTGCAGTATATCTTGAACTAGAATATTCTAGTTCAAGATTTAGTTCGCAGTTTTATTGTCATCTTATTTCGCAGATACATTCGCAGTGTAACGCAGTATTTTATTACCATTGCAATTCCCAGTCTTTTATGACCATCTTATTTTAATATCAAGCTCGCAGTACTTTATTACCATTGCAGTTTGCAGTCTTTTATGAACATCTTATTTTAATATCAAGCTCCCAGTATTTTATTACCATCATATTTTGCAAACAATCTCGCCTCTTACCCCTTCAAGTTGGAGAATCTGGAAGATCTTGGGTTCGATTCTCGGGAAGAATACACTTGCTTTACAAGTTTTTCTTCTCACAAAATCTTAATGATGTTAGACTATGTGACACCTATCACCGGCGGTTGTAATACGAAGTCACAGTGATAAAATGCTTATATTTGTTTAATATTATGTAATAAAAAAAGAGATTCGCATAGCTATTCGTAATTTGCGAATATTTAATCATAGGGATGACGATATATGCGTATTTCGTCGTTATGCTGCGAAGTGGAGCGTTCCCCGAATAATAAATATACTGAATGATCTTATTTTGCAAACAATCTCGCAGTATAACGCAGTATTTTATGACCATTGTAGAGTTAGGCTTATAAGGTATAAAGTAAAAGAAAAAGTAAGAATTCAATAATTCGAAAAGCACAATCAGTAGAATCACTTTCGCCGAAATGCACTGGAAGGCATGTGACTTTTTTTTCTCTTCATAACGAAAATTTTATTAGGAATTTTTTACATTTTTATTTAAAAATGTCGATATATAGAGGTAGGCTTATAAGGTATTGCGCCCGCCTTCTTCGCATGCCTTCGAGGTAGGCTTCGCATGCCTTCGTGCCTTCGTGGGTCAGCACGCTCGGCGTGTATTCTAGAGGTCCGTGGTTCGAGTCCAGGGCGATCATTGCTCGTTTTTTATTTCTCCTGCTTTAAAAAAATATCTAATGTCTCTACAGGCTGACGTTATTGATCATTCTGAAGGAAGTTATTCGCCATCATGTGACAGGGTCTACCCTTTTCAATGATGATATCATATGACAGCTGAATCCTTTTCGATGCTGGGCAAATGTGCTGCATCGGTTGTCCATTCTTATGAAAGACAACCATCGCGTTCAATATTTGCAGTCCTAGCTGCGTTGTAAACTTCTAACGCAACTGAAGCACCACATGTCCATGAAAAAAATGTGGCTATTCTGCTAAGAAAATTTCCATTATTAAAAAAAAAGAAAGAAGAGAGAAAAAATAAATCTATGTACTTGTATGCATTTCTGTGAAAACTGCATCATGCTGCTTACTGTCTGTACTTTTTGAATGATTAGATTTTTTTACTTTTTCTGTTACTTTTGGATCACTTTGTATTTAAGACTAAATAAATCCAAATATTAGGTATTATGAACTGATGGTAGCAAAGCGTGTTATTTTTTAATCTCTTGTCATTGTTCCAAGACTGATACTGTGCAATGCTGACTTTATTTTCTCTGGTTGAAAAGTTTTTGTGTTGCTGTCTTGCAGTATCAACTATCAATTATGAATTCTTACTTGTATATATGATCATGTTTAAAAACATATTTGGTATAAATCATTATATTGCACTTTATCGTAAATCAGTCTTCTTAGGTTTTATGCCGAAATAATTAGTGTTCATGTTTTAACTGTAGGAAAAAGAGAGGTGAACTTGACATGCGAGAACTTTTTCTCAACAAGAAGGATTCAGCTATGTCGCTATAATTAGCCTTACAGCATTATCATCCTCTCTGCAGTTGCCATCCATTACTGTTGCGCGACAGAACAAACAGCTAAGAAAAAGAAAAAAAGAGCAAAGACAAAAAAGTAACGTCATAACTAAAGGAATCACCGTCTTGTGCGCAATACAGATTCTAAATGTGAAATCGAAGTTAGAAAGATAATTAAAAACAAAATTGCTGGAAAGAGAGATGTACAAATTGCTTTAAAAAAAGAGAGAGAGGGGGGGGGGTTACTCAGAAACTCTGGAAACCAAGTCAATTTTGCACAATATGGTCTGGATTTAGCTAGATGGCCGATGGTGTAATGAACCATGCAGCTTTTATTCCATGAGACTAATTGCCCTAGTACCCATTGGTGTTACCTACAGATACATAGTACATATCAAAATACATTGACATATCAAATACATAAACATATCCTACCTACATGCAAATAACTGCTGTTACCTACATTGTTAATTGGTAGCACCTACTATGTTTGCAGATTTAGTTACATTAATACATACACAATATTACCACATATTTTGAACATGCAACTTCGTTACAATTGACAAGCACAATTCCAGATTATGTAAAGAGCCAGTTACATACACGTTACTGTGGCCTAAGTATGAGCTGCGAGACCTATGCTAAAAATAGCCATGCAGAAACTATTCAATGATATTGTGAGCCCTAATTCACAATTGTGATACCTACAGTTAAGCATATTGATGGCAACCGCACAGACGTAAGATGTGGTACGGTAAGCAAAATTAAAATCTGTTATAACTTTTCAATACATCGGACAATTTATGGGATACTGCCTTTCATTGCAAAACGCATCACTTGCTGCCTTTTCTATAAGCACACAAAGCATGATCTAGCGCTCATGGATGGAAAGACTATACCGTTTTAATCGGTTACACAATCGGCAGAGCAACCAACAGAATTCGTATTGAAATTTATTAACTATATCGAAAACAATTTGAAATTTTATATTTCTTTTGCAATATGTGCATTGTCCTGGTGCCTTAAATACTTTTTCTAATAAAACTCTTTAAAATTCCAATGATTATGTAACATATATTGCTGTATCGGGAAGCATGCAAGGCAACAAGTGATTGTGTCGTGCTAACTCCTTTTGCACAGAGAAGCACGCATAAATTGGTGTCGAGATTACTTCAACTGGACTTCACAACAGTATTGCTGTGATCTTTATGAATGAGTCATGCTTTGGTCTACATACTGATTCTTGATAATTAATGGTCTGGAGACCGCCTAGAACCCGCTATCGCGGCGATTACGTCTTATAATACAAGAGTACTGAGGTGGCGAATTGATGGTATTGACAAGGATTGTTGACAGAGACCGCGCTTATCTCCGTATTTAGCCTCGAGGGACGATGAGCACACGCGGTACAGAAATTACATCCCTTGCTATATATATTCATCCCTTTCTTGCAGCCGTGATTCATGGTGTCAATTTTATGCACAAAAACGTCTGATTTCGCAGAGCTCGCGTTGTCAGTCTTCGAAACATGCTTCGTATTGAATCTGTACTGAGGCCATCCGAACTTATGTCCCATCAAGCATGTATGGAACATGCTTGGAAAACGTTTAGTTTCTTTCCAAGAATCTGGTTAAAATCTTCACGAATTAAGAATATGTCACTCCATAAACGAGCGTAAATACCCAAACCGCCTTAGATGATCTTATTCTTAGCATGTCGATGCTGTCGGGCATGTAGTTCCGGCAGAGATTATTACAGTTCGTATGGACAGACCTCTGCCAAAAACCCTATATGTTTGTTTGTACTTGTTATTTGATTATTTATTGGTGAATTTCTTTCCACTTCTTGATTCCAGTCCCTTTTATCATATTCCATGGTCTGTGAAAACAGGATTGATTCTATTTATAGGCGAATATGTTCGAAAATGCTGGATCCGCGCAGTGTGAGTGTTTCAATGAATTCCAATGAATATTTTGCTTTTTATCTTCATTTTCGCTTTATTGCTATATTTTTGTATATGTAAAGAAAAGAAAGTAAAATGAAAACACAAAAGCGTTCACCGGAATAAAACATATCATATGTAGAAAGAAAATGCGTTAACTAACAAGCCTAAATGCCGTAAAATAAGTACTAAAAGAAAACTATCAGTAAAAGGAAGTCGAGAGGGAATAAAAAGGAACTTTACGAATAAACATGAAAAAATCAAGCAAACTGGAACTACGGTCAGAATAATGAATTGTTCTAGCGATAGGACATTTATTTAACAGTTTTTTGTGTTCCTTATCAAATGATGCCCAATATATTAAAGACGTTACAAGTAATAGTTAAATAATGAGGAAGAGATTAAATTTCGAGATAAACGATTCATATTAATTTCCTTAGATGAATTTTCGTGAAACGTACATGGCTGCAGGGTTTGATAAGCGTAGCGGAAAATAAAATAAGTTGGGTTCTCGACATATTGAAGATATGTAAATTTCTGGAAATATATATCCAGCACTTACGCTTAGTAATGAGTGGTTATAATCTGGCACCCTTTCAGATATCTGCTTTGACGTATGCGAAGAAATTCTTACGAAAATGTAGTCAAAATCATGTTCTAAAAAATGGAAATATATCCCGTTGTTATTATGAATAATATAATTAAGTTTACTGTATCAATAAATTTTGGTTGACGGTGCTGAGATCACAGGTATCATGTGTACTGACTGCAAAACAAAGCTGTACCTTTAAATTTTAAAACTTCAAAAGGGCTTCTGCGAGTAATCTAATTAATTTAACAATTTCAAATATCAACAAGTACTTTTTCTTACTTTTACATTGATATTGAGTTTATTTTTTAACTTTATACTCTTCTGCAGTTCTTATCTCGTTCACTTTCACTCGTCACTTCGTATCATTTCTCGCACGTGTGTGGTCTGCTATGAGCTATTTGTGTAAAATAAAATTTTAATTTTAGACAAACTAGTCTTTTTTTTTTTTAGTTAGAAAAACTCCATCAATTTTTATCAACTAGCAAACTCGTTTCTATTTCAGTGAGAATTTAAGCTGCAATCTGTTGGCCTTGAACCTGCTTAACTCAAACATTTTTAACTGTGACGCATCTTGACCTTTACTGGTAAAAAAATATCTAAAACCATCTTGGTCTCATAGCTGTCGTAAGATTTGCCATGGTTAAATAAATAACCAGTCAAAATTCGAGTCATCCTACTTAATACGAAATTTATTTATATTTATAGCTAGTTGTCATCGGTTTGTTTACTTACCTGGACACGACCAGATATGTGAAGGGCTGTCTACCTAAGGGAAGGATACCTGCATGGAGCACATTTTAAAGGAAACCGATTCGTTATGCATAGGGAAAAACAAAAAATACCATACAGCCAATGCCTTTGCCGGGAGTCCTAGTTTGATTGGGAACTGTTTTATTTTGTTATTTTATATGAGAATCATCATATATGAAAGTTTTTGTTTTGTTTTGGTTTCGTTGCTGTTCTGTTTACTGAAGTACATCAAAATGCACGAAATTCAGTTAAAGGATTTATCTTCCAGAATAAATATTATATCTAATAAGCATTTTAAAGTTATTTATAAATTATTATTAATCATTTATTACTTGTCAAAAACAAATGTTGAATAGATAATCATTATAGGGATGATCGTGGTTATTTCTCGGTACTTACGTATTATCCCGTTCGCCGGCCAAATAACGCGATTGAACACCAGTTGAGAATGAACACTTCTTCTAGAATTCCACAGGAACGAATAGTGACTAGCGACAGGATATGCAGAACTATCCGGTCGCGGGATAATACGTAAGTACTTATTTTCCTTAACGTATGTCCCCTTAGTTTCTTTCAGCACATGATTTAGAAATCTCTGATTACGGTAATAATGTAAAATATTTGCACAAATGACGAAGTAAATTGCGTAAATATAAAAGAATATTACGGAAATTAATAACTTCTTTAAAATATAGAATGTCGTTTCATGAGTGCTTTTTTAATGCGCTAAATTTCTTATTTTAGCTTTATCTCTTGATTACCGAGAAGTAAAATTAATAAAAAAATGGGGAGATAAGCTAGGTTGTATATTTTTATGTTAATTGACTAGTTATTATGATTTGAACCTTGCTTTAACTTTTTTTCTTTCCGTAGTCCTCGCTAAAATGCTAATTTAGCTGTTGAGTATTTAAGCCGAGGGTTTGAATGTTTTAGAGGCAGAGCTTCTGGCTCGCACTGCAGTTACGTTCTATCGACAGCTCTGCCAAAGTTTTATTCCGGCTTTAGCATCTTGCTAGCCGATGTTTAAAACACGCGCCGTTAATTATCTTAAACTAACTTAAGTGGACTATTTTGTGTGTAGTCTGGGCCTACATTACTTAAATATGAATTAAACTTCATCTTATGTTACTTTATATACCCGCAAGTAGCGGAGATGCATCTGCTGCACAAGTAGTGCTTCCTGTTCATTTAAAGAGTTAAATAAGAAGGTTATTTTAAGTTTCTTACGTCTTGGTAGTTTGTTACAGACTGAATTTACAGTTTGGTAGGGTTTGCAGATATTGTGATATGCTTCTATACAAGTAGAACCCTATAAACGTAAGTTGTTTGAATAAGGCAGGAGAGGTATTTGCCTAAGACTAGAGATGCCTTCTTGGAAGACGTTCGAAGGGAAACTGGCTTAAATGCTCGCAACAGATAGAGAAAACCAACTAACTATACAGCAAACCTGTTTGCCTGGGATCGAACTCGGGTCCTTCTTATAGTATTCCTAACCACTCCGCTCCAAAAGCGGGGAGAGAGAAAGCGTGTAAATGCGGTAAATTGTAAAGTTTGGTTTTTCTGCATATCTAAGATATAAAAATAGGTTCAGAAACGGGTGCTGTGAGCAATATAAAATGATTCGATTTACTATGCAAAGAGTGTAAAAACACGCTTGCAAGTAAAAATCACCTTGCTCCCGAAATTCAATGGGGTGATCTCCTTACAGCTGTCAGCAAAACTCTCGATCATTCATCCTTACCAGCGTCATACCAGCTTTCAGTATCATTATACTATAAGAGAAATTAAAAAGAAGCAAGAGCGAAAAACAGAAGAAAGACAGCGCTTGATTGAGTCGGCTCCAAAATACCGCGCTGAATTAAAAACCACATTGCAATTTTCTCGTAAGTGGACAGAGGTGCGAAAATGAGCGTCAATAATTAACCGAAAATCGGGAAGATTGGAGTCTAATGAAAAGGTAGTTCGGTCATTTAAAGACGCAGAAATGTCGCCTTAATCACTCAAATGAAATATCCCGGCTAATGACTGTAATGAGCACGGGTTCGACGGATTTCTTCTTTTTCCTGTGAATGCTACGGGAAAGCATTTATGATTCGCTTGTTATGTAATTATGATTAACTGATGACTGGAAAAAACATGCAAGCTGGCTTGCAGACAGAAGTGATTCTTATCTCAGACTTAATTCTACGGGTACGTAGAGCCTAGGCCAGTGATATTAAAGGATATTAAAAGTAATGAGTCGTCATAATTGCAGTATTTGATTAAATGCCTTGAGTAAAAAAAAAGCGTAAAAATATCTCAAATTTAATTATAATTGAAGCGAGGAACGTTAAAAATGAGAGACAGCGTTAACGAGGTTTTCAGCACCAAATATTTGGTGTGGTACGATAGTCTTTAATAACCATTTGGAGTAGATAATATTACGCCTTTTATCAGAAATTATTTTTCCTCGCCTATGAAATATTAATGATTATTAAAATACTTAATTGATTTAAATTGTTTAAAACACTCTAACCTAAGATTAATTATTATTAGCTGCTTTTATTTGATACTAGATTAACTCGTGGAATTTGATTAAATTTAGAATTTAAATTTTTTGTTTTCAGCTTGCGATACAAGCCTTTCCATCATAAACGTAACATCATTCATTTATCGCTAATATAATAAAAGTGCGTGGCTCAGTATGAAGTAAATTAAAAAGCCATTTCACAATATATTGCAAGATGTGCTATTTTACATAATTAGTTTCATGAATAAAGTGGGTTTCTGACTTCTTGTAACTAACTAGTCAAAATCATTAACTGTACTTCACTGACAGAATAAAATAAATCCAAATAAAATATAATATATGATGTAGTTCGATTAAATGATAAATGATAATTTTGATTTTGATAAATGATCAGTGATAATAAGTCTCTCTCTCTCTTTATATATATATATATACATAAAGAGCTTAGTAGTGTGTCCTCCTGCAATTGACCACGCTAAACGAGGAGCATTGAAATAAGGACCAGAACATGGAAACAAAGGTGCATGATGGGACTGCTGAGAGTGTGTGTGTGTGTGTAAAGAAGCAAAATTTAGAAGTACTGAAGTGAAGAGATCGAGGCGTAGACGCTTGATATTTAGAACGTAGAATTCGTAATGGCTATAACATAAATCCATACTGAAGCGGAAGAGCATTGCATAGAATACTGAAATGCCGATCCATAATGAATAAGAAATTTGGCACTTGAGGCAGTTTTAATTCCATTTTTATTTAAATTCACATTTATAGCCGCAGTTCACTTGGCACTCTAATCTGTCTGTTTTCGGAACATTTACATTTTTAATACTATTGCGATAGGAAGAGAACAACATAGTGAAATGAAATGGCGTCCAAGCAGCAGCAGATATACAAGTGAAGTAAGCATTTATCCAATATCGCAGCTCACCAAAGAGGAAGGTTTTTGGCTTACAAAGGTTTCAGTTCTCATAGTTTAGGTTCCGAAATAACTGCGTCATTAGCGCTGCGCAAACTTCGTGGTAAGACTAAGCTTGAAATGGCGCATGTCCAGAAATGTTCTTGTTTTCCAGAGAAATTAAATACCCAAATTAGAAATGTGGAATTAAGAAGAAGAATTTATTCAATTATTTGCAAACTGTCTCTATTACTATTTCAAATTTTCATAACACTCCAGAACTCTGTGGAACTTATCATCAAAAAAACTTTTCATTGGACCTTTTTCAACTATTTCGAAAACGGAACTTAAGAACTTTCAAAATTATGTTTTTGTCAATTGATTGTCATTTACTTAGAAATTATATTTTGTTATAATATTTTTAAATTAGATTTTTAAATATTTTCTAATTTACATATGAGAGAACTCATGAATAATGATGGGGCACAGTGAAACCTACAAACTATATCCTTGATGCCCTACTTATACAGTGTAAATATTGTAAAAACTTTCCCTTGCTTCGTTAACCCACTAATGCTTTCTTTTCAAAAGACGCTTTTTTTTTCTCTCTCTCTCTCGAAGACTTTTTCTTTTTGAAGGGGGAGAATATGTAAGATAAAAAATATGTAAATCAGCTTTATAATTTAATTTATTAATAGTTTCTTAATTCCTTATTTTTAATTTGGTTGTTTCGTTTCTCTATTCTAAAAATAACAATATTTCTGAACTGCGCCATTTCTAAATTAATCTATGCCACGAAGCTTGCGTAACGCTGATGACGTAGGTATTTCGGAACCTGTGCTCTGAGAACTGAAACCTTTGTAAACCAAAACCTTCTTCTTTGGTGAGCTGCCATATTGGATAAATGCTTACTTCGTTCTTATTCTGTTGCTGCTTGGACGCCATTTCATTTCGCCGTCTTCTCTTCCTACCGCAATAGTATTCAAATATGTAAATGTTCTGAAAATACGCACGATTAGAATGCCAAGTGAACTGTGACTGTAAATGTGAATTTAAATAAAAATGGAATTAAAGCTGCCTCGACTGCCAAATTTCTTATTCATTGTAGATCAGCATTTCAATATTCTATGCAATTTTTTCTCTTCAATATGGACCTACGTTTCAGACATTACGAAATTTGCGTTCAAAGTATTAAACATCTACATCTCAATTCAGTACTTCTAAATTTTGCTTTTTTAATATATATATATATATATACGCATTTATGTGAAAGGAAGAATTTTCATGTCAATTTTAATTCATTGTCAGGTCAAAGCAATTCGAATAACATTTTTTTAAAGGTAACGCCGAAGATACACGGATGATATGCTTATACTTTTCGTGATGATTATTTCGTCGGCTGCGGGCAGTAAATATTCATATAATCTCTTTTTTCGCCTAATAATTCGTTTTATAAAATAATATAAAGCGTCACCTAAATCCAGAGTCAGGAGCTCTCGTTTTTTATCCCGAATGGGCTATTACTCTCGAAACGGGATTTTGCTTCGTCTTCTATAAACGAGGAGGAGATTGGGCTGAGTCACTTTTCAAATTGTTGCCATCAAATATTATCTTACTGCATTATTCTTAAAGAAATTAAGTAATGAAGAATTTGCATGTACGTATCTATGGTCCTCGCATTATGAAAAAACGACGGTACCTAGAACCACCAAATTTTTTATAGCGTATACCCGAACATATGCACCTGGAAGCCTGAATTTTGAATTCTGAATTTTATGTTTTGTAAAACGTTAATGAACTTTTCATTAACAAACTCAACGTTTTGAAAGCGAGCAATAGCAACACTGTAAGGAATAAACCATTTTTGTCACCAGCTAAACAGGTAATGATTTCGAATTTCTAATAATTAAGCGAATAATGATTCGAGTTCTTGGGTGGTTTTTTAATATCTTTATAGCCGATCCTATATAGGGTGATTCGCTACCAGACCGACAATTTTGCAGTGTGTATTGGGTAAAGAGACGATTCGGAATCACATAGGAATGCAGGGTCACAAATGCCGTAGTTGCAGCTATGGTGCAAAGAAGCACAGAAAAAGAACAGAAATAGAAACACATTAATGGGACAAAAAACATTTTATTGAAAGGTTGTACTACAACAAGTGTTCGAAATTACGATCAGAAGTCGTCTGGCAGGCCTGAGAGCGGCGCTGTATGGAATTCCTTACGTTGTGGAAGATTCCTGGCATGTCACGTATCCTCCTCTCAGCTACAGATATTCGAGCGACGTGGCCTCCAACTGAAGGAAATGACATCTCGTACCCCAAACTCTTCATGTGATCCCAGAAGAAGAAGTCCATGCATGATAGGTCTGGTGATCTGGCAGGCTAATGAACCGGTCCACCACGACCTATCCACCGCTGTCCAAAGGTTACGTCGAGGTGTCAGCGGACGTCAGTCGCGTAATGTGCAGGGGCCCCGTCATGCTGGTACCACATGGACCTACAACGGGCCTATCATGCATGGACTTCTTCTTCTGGGGTCACATGAAGAGTCTGGTGTACGAGACGCCCGTTGCTTCAGTTGAAGACCTCGTCGCTCGAATATCTGTAGCTGCCGGGAGGATGCGTGACATGTCAGGAATCTTCCCAAGGAATTTCATGTAGTATTCCATGTAGTTGTAGTACAATCTTTCAACAAAATGTTTTCTATTCCATTAATGTGTTGCTGTTCTGTTATTTTTCTCTGCTTCTTTGCACCATAGCTCGCAACTACGGCATTTGCGACGTTGCATTCCTATGTGATTCCGTGTCGTCTCTGTACCTCCTACACACCCTGCACGTTTGTCAATCTGGTAGCGAATCACCATATATAAAAAGAAATTGTCACACTTTATAACTACCGAAACATCCTCATGTATAACTACATATTTAGACAGCGATGGTCTTATCATTGTTCTAGAATTTTTACCCTTGCGTAATTACAGAATCACTTTTCATGATTGACTGAAAATGCCTTAATAAAGAATGGATGAATCTGCGGATCTCTTTCCTTTACTGAAATCTGTTTAGAAGAATTTGAACGGAATATCAAGCGCGTTTGTTCCTTTTAGTGTTGCGAACTTCCAGCTTCTTGAAGAGATTCGAACTGGAACTTCTTCACACAAGAAATCTGGCTACCACAGCACTGAGCTTGGCTTATAAGGTTCCTTTAAGCTCTTTTAGCCTAAGAAACTTAATTTTTGTTATTAAAACTACTGTCATGCACTGTATGTTGTCTTTGCAACTGAAGGAATCCGGTTCGGTAAAACATAAAATTATTGACTTCTTTTAAAGGCAGAAATATAATAATATGTATTACGTTGCGAATCTTAATATTACTTTAGGTATAAAAATATTTTAGCTTCATTTTAATTCAATAGAAATATCTTATGTATTTTATTTTAAACTAATAAAAATAGTTTTTAGCACAAAAGGGAGTTAGCTCAAATGTGGCGCTAGTCTCGAAATGCGATTTCATCTTGTCCACTGTTAATGGTACTTACTTTTGAAATTGTTGCCACCAAATACTATCGTCCTATATTATCTTTAAAGAAGTTAACTAAAGAAGAATCTACACTATGTAGGTATGTTCCTTGCATTCTGATAAAACGACGATATCTAGATCCATTAAATTTTAAATATCATTGAACTCCACCCGAATGTGTGCACTTACTTGTAAGCCCGAATTTTGAATGTCGAATTTTATATTTCTTTTTTTTTCAAATTTTAATGAATAATGTGCTGTTTTTAAATATTTTGCAAATTTACTGTCGAATTGAATTTTTCATGGCATACCGTCTTTTTCCGAAAATAAGACACTGTCTTACTTTCTTTTTTGGTCCAAAACACGCGCTAGGGCTTATTTTCGGGGGAGGGCAAAAATAAAAGTATATTTCTATATTTTTATTTAATATTTATTTTACACAGAATACAGAAATTTAAATTTATTCAATTACAGTTATGTCATCTTCTTCTGGAACATCCTCATAAATAAAATTCTGAATTATATTCTAATTTTCTTCCAAATCCATTTCCTGTTGAATCATTGGTCCGAATCTCTCATGTCTTGCGATGTAGCTATCGTTAAATGAATACTTCTTGTCTAAGTAGCCTGTTCGTAGTGCATTGGAAACATTACTATCAGTTATTTTGTCCCATGAATTTTTTATCCAATTCACAACTTCTTGTAAGCCTGGTTTTACAAAATTACCTCGATGATTTCTCACCATTCTGTTTTCAATATATTCATTGATTTCCATCCGCAAATAATCCTTGAATGGCTTGTTTATTGCAATGTCAAGTGTCTGGAGGTAACCAGTCATTCCTGCCGGAATCATTATTTGATCAATCTTCCTCTCAGCAAGAAAGTTTTTCATGTCTTTAGCGCGGTGAGTACTGGCTGAATCCCAAACTAGTAAACCTCTATTCTGACCCCTCAACAGTGGTGGCAGCATAAAATCAACCCACTTTCTTATAACTGCTTGGGTGCACCAGGCTTTTTCACTTTCAATGACATAAATTCCTGAAACACGTTGAATCTGGTCTTTTTTACCTTTAGTGATTAAAAATGGCGATACTTTCTTGCCATCTAGACGAATCGCCAAAATACAGGTAACACGTGCACTATCGTAACCGGTAGAAGGAACGTAAATTGACGAAGAAGCCTTGTGGTGAACTGTCGTTTGAGCTCCTTGGCCTAGGAATACCGCGGTCTCATCCATAGCAATCATGTTGGAGAGTTGGTATTTCGAAAAATCGATGCCATCAACAAAAAGCTTAAACGCAAGTGCACGCTTAACAACTTCATTGTCTTCCAGCTTAAACAATGTTGTTGATCTCCTTAGATACACTTCATATCGTTTAAGGAAGTTGTCCAACCAGTGTGACGATGCTTTAAATTCTTCTGTGGATATATCAAATTCAGTTGCTGCTTCAAGGGCAAATTTTTGAATGTCAGCCCTGTGCACAACCAAATCCATTGCTCTCCTGCCTGCAATCCATTCCCAGATGCAATCTTCCAACTCAGAAAATAATGGCTGCCGACCTGATCCAACTCTGCGTTTTTTCTCATTTCCCTGGTCCACCAGTTGACACAGGTAATCGTAGCCTGCACGCCATTTACGAACCATACGGAGATCCAGCATCTTCTTTTTACAGAATGCTTAAAGATTTACACCCCTGGAGATTTACACCACGATTCCCTTTTTGTACTCGACGGATTATCTCTTTCGTTTTGTACTCATTTTAACTGGGGTTAAAAATTATTCACTTTGATTTTAAATAAAATTACGTATGAGGAAATAATCAGACTTACAAGACTGAAATGAATGAACGTTGTATACCTGCACTGTCGCTCAATGTACACTGCTGCCTTATGTTGTATTTTTAAGATAAATTCTAAGAATTAATTTGAAACGAACTGTAGAGGTAAACAATTAATTTCTCGGAATATTTTGTTTCAAACATTTCTCTGAAATACGAGTATTAGGAAAGCTAAACATATTATTACTTAATAAATCAACAGCATTTTTTAAAGAATTCTTTTTGCCACATTGTTTTAACTAGGGCTTATTTTCGGAGGATGTCTTATTTTACAAAAAGTTCCGGAAATCACGATAGGGCTTATTTTCGGAGGATGTCTTATTTTCAGAAAAAGACGGTAAGTGTGAAGAACATGATATTTAATTAATAAATTTAACACACAAAACATTAGCTCTGTAAGCCATCTTACTAAGAAAAGTCAACATTGATCTGATGAACAGAGAAAAGACTGAAAAAAAAAACTGATAAACGTATGTCACCACTTAACACTGCATCGGGAATTTTAAATATATACCGTTGTGCTGCTTGTAAAATTTTGAAATTTTGCTGTTGAATCATATATGCCGTATGTGCGAAGTAAATGGTGTTTTACACTCATGTCCATAAATTAAGAATAATTCGGAGTCATGCGGAAATCGAACTCTAAAATAAGTATATCACCTGTAAAATCACTACACACATCTTCAAGAATCATATGCAAATTTCAGGAAGTAGCCAGATGACACCGATGGTACGTCACAATGACGAGAGTGTAAGAGAGTGATATATAAGGAATACAGGCCAAGAAGTAAAATTGTTCGCAGGCGCTTTATAAGTATTTCAGTGAAATAACAGAATAGTTATGACACAAAGGACGCATTTGGATGATTTTTTACGTGATAGAATTATCGGCCGTCTGGAATGTGGGCGTATCCAACTGGAAGTATCAGACGAACTTGGAATTGCCTAGAGTGTCATCTCCAGGCTTTGGCAACAATTCCAAGATGATGGTAATGTGAGTAGACGTTACAACACAGGTCGCCCTAGAGTTACAATGCCGAATGAGGACCGGTATTTGGCAGTTACTGCCAAAAGAAACAGGCGGTGCACAGCCTCAGACCTGTCTCGTCAGCTCTCTTCAGCCACTAGTACGACAATTTCAAGGCAGACCGTGTACAGACGCTTAGGGCAGATTGGTTTATATACTCGTAGACCTGTCAGATGCGTTTCAATTACTGCAACTCACTGTCGGCTGCGGTTAGCCTGGAGTAGAAAGCATGCATTGTGGACACCGAAACAGTGGGCTTGCGTGATGTTTTCCGATAAGTCCAGGTTTAGCTTGCAGTCTGATTCTCGCCGGACTTTCATATGGAGAGCTCCAGATACCCGTTACCACCAAGAAAACATCATTGAACGACACCGTTACGGTGGTGCAGGAGTGCTCGTTTGGGGTGGAATTATTCTGGGTTCCATAACTGACCTGCATGTTCAAATTGGAACCATGACAAGCCAAATCTATCGGGACGTCATTCTGGAAACATGTACGTTTGTTTCGGGGCGCCGTGGGCGCACAATTTGTGTTTATGGATGACAACGCCCGTCCTCACCGTGCAAACATCGTAAGCGAATGCCTTCAATCGGAGGATATCACCCGTATATCAAACAACTCACCGGACTTGAATCCAGTAGAGCACGTGTGGGACATGCTTGGCCGACGAGTTGCAGCCCGTCAACCTCCTCCTACATGTCTACCGGAACTTCGGAGAGTATTGCTTTTTGAGTGGTGTAATATCCCCCAAGATCAGATCGATAATTTGATACTCAGCATGCCTAGGCGTTATACGGACTGTATTGCATCGTCTGGGAGACATACAATGTCATACCATGTTTAATAAACAAGCTTTACAAATAAGTCAAATTTGTTTTGCTTCTAACTCTTCCTTTGCCTGATTTTGGATTATCCTTAATTTATGGACATGAGTGTATAATGAAGCTAGCGTGAGTGAATGCAATCGCAGACTGATAGATTGCGAATTCAGTGAGAGCGTAAAAAAGTTCAACAAATCCTTCTGGGCGATCATTAAAATTTGAAATCCTTAAGAATTTTAAACAATTTATTTATTTACATTTATTTGCTTACTTATTTATTTGTGTTTGTTTGATAATTTCCTTTCCTATGCTAGAAATATTAAAGGGCTGATTAAAAAAAATCTCTCTGATAAGTATCATTTCGAAATGAATCCGTTGTCACATGATTCCTCTCTAGCTCAGATGACACATTTTCTTGCAGAACGGCCAAGAGTGAAAGTGAAACGTATTACTCTTTTATAATATAATAGAAACTACACCAACGAAATATGAAGTGTGGCTTGAGTTGACGTGTAACTCTTCTTTTTTCGAAGACTTGGACGAAATGGCGTTTTTTCAGTGAAATATCGTTAAATATATATTAATATTTTGAATTCATTAAAAGGTTGCGAAGGAAACGTAAGTACATAACACCAAGAAAATATTCCATTGAAACAAATATCTTATTCTTTCATTGTGAATGAATATAACAGTATGGCAAAATAGGATATATATAATTATTATTTTCATTTTCCTTTATACGTTAATTTTTATTCTTTTATACCTTTTAATTACTTTAGTATAATATAAATCAGTTTTATTTATTTTCTGGCCGCTTCATTTACCATTTAAAATTTTAAATTAAAAGGGAAGAAATACTCTTTTATAAAAAAGATATTTCTTCTGAAATGTTCTACTAGGTTGCAAAAAACAAGCTCGTGTCTCGTTCACAGTTGGCCATAATATACCCCTAGCTACAATTATGGCTATGTTTCACCATTCTTGTCATTTATAAGACTTCTTCCCTGACCGCAATCATTATTTGAAAAAATAATTTAAAGATCATCTAATTGTAACCATTACTGTCTACCGCAAAGAAGGTACCATGCACTAAATTCATCCATTTTGAATCGGGGTGATGTATTGTGTTCTACTCGTAATTCAACCAATTACCGTTCAAAAACAAACATTCTGTTCATTTGTATGTACTCTTTGTAGAGCCCATTCGAGACCCTCACCCCTTTCGAGAGGACTTGTACAGGAATCATGACATTAAGGCGTGGTTGAGATCTAACATCTTCTAACCAGTTTATAGAACCCCACTTCTCGGGTGAAGACAATGCAAAGGTGAAAGAGACAAGAGGGTTATTGACAAGTCTTTTGCAATTCACCGCTGACCTGTTTCGTTGAAGCACTTCGGTCAGTGATGGCCAGTACTTTCGAACTGGGGCAAGATGAATCAAAGATATTCATTTCTCGACGAAAAAAATCACAGTTTCGTTATTATGTTTTCCCACTAATCGTCTCTAAGAGCCAAAAAATAATCTAATATTTTGAAGTTCATTGATTGGGGTTTTGGTGCTTACCGGTCCAGCATAATGATGTGTAATGTATTGTTTCGCAAAGGTTTCCACTCGTGACTATTAGGTAATTAGATAATGCTATTTGCATTTTTTTTCTTTCAAATAAGTAGAAAGGTATGACATTAAGTAAGTGGCCAACATGCAAACATGTTTCTTTTGTTTCTGCCAGTCCTGCCAGTATCGTTACTTACCGTATTTTGCATTTTTTTCACTTTCTTCAGGAGTAGTTCTGAAGAAAAAATTGATGTCTGGGAAAATGTTATTGCTTTCTCCCGTGCGTTCTTTTGTGGTGTAAGTATTTACTACGTCCCATTAGCAGTTAAAATGTCCTTAACTCGTACTTCAGCGAGAGTATAGTAGATTTCCCCTTTAAGTTAACTAGTATTCTGTGAAATTCAAATAAACAGAACATAAGTTCAACGAGGGTGTTCCGGAATTTCAAATGGATTATAGAAATACTTCTATCTGTATATTAGTACCATTTTTATTTGCTTTTGTCTTGAATAATTCCAATGTTACCTGAAATATGCAAGGAATTTACATATAAATATATCTAAAATATGTCTAGAATTGTGATATTTGGAATAAGTCCAATGAGAAAATTTCACCGGTTATGAAACAGCGCTTTCTTTTTACTAATGAACAATTTACACATTAATGATCCTATATATCCAATATAGATCCAATATTTTTTTTAAACAAAATTTAGAAATTTTTATTAATAGATAAAAAATATTTTAAATAATTTTAAATTTCGCTTATCAAGTTTTTTCAATAATATTCCAAAGCGAAAAAATTCAGACCCATATTTATTTGAAATTAAAAGTTAGGTATTTGCAAGATATTTTTGTTGGTTACACTTTGTATTACAAATACGTTGGCAACAAAATATTAAATTTTCTGACTGACGTTTATTTAAAAGAGATCTAATGTGCTTAATTAATCATTAATTAACTTACCTTAATTTAAAATCAAAGAAATTATGAAAACTTACTTTTCAGAGAAAACTCTCCAAGTACGACAAAACTTGAGAATAAATAATGAAAACTTTATTTATTCTCAAGTCTCTTTCTCTTATTTATTAAATTTTTGTATGGTGAATAAATAAAAATACATATCTTTGGAGGTAAATGATTATAATTTTTTTATTTTCCTACAACCTGAACATAATGGCGTTTCTATTTTAATAAAATTTGTAGTCTTCGAGAGAAATGATTAGAAACTATTTTTTTACGAATTATAGATATTTACAGGTCAAAAGGTTTTTTTTTCCTTATTAATTACGAACTGTAACCTCACATATAGATGTTTTTTGGACAAAGAGATTATTCTTAGGGCAAAAGTTTGTAATTGAGCTTATTCATTTTTTGACAAGTGCGATTAAAAGTTAATGAAATCTGTGTCTTCAGCGTTTTGAATAAGATTTATATCACATCGTAAATTAGTTAACTCCATTCATAGATTTTCTTATGAATTTTCTTCTTAGTTTTTAACTGTAATGAAAATACTCTGTATCTTCAGATTTTCGAATAATGTTTATATCATATTAAATCATAAATTCGTTGACTCCATTAATGGATTTTATAATGCGTTACTCAAGTTATAGTTTTTGGGGTAATGAAAATAATCTATATCTTCATATTTTAAACTAAGATTTATATCACATCGTAAATTAGATAATTCCATTTATAAATTTTCTGATGCGTTATAGTTTTTAATGGTAATGATAATACTCTGTATGTTCAGATTTTTGAATAATATTTATATCAAATCATAAATTAGTTAACTCCATTTGTAAATTTTCTGATGCGTTATAGTCTTTAATGCGAATGAAAATACTTTGTACCTTCAGATTTTTGAATAATATTTATATCAAAATGTAAATTAGTTAACTTCATTTATAAATTTTCTGATGCGTTACTCAAGTTATAGTTTTTGTGGTAATGAAAAAAATAAGCTATATCTTCAGATTTTAAGCTAAGATTTATATCACATCGTAAATTAGTTAACTCCATTTATAATTTTTCTGACGCGTTAAAGTTTTTAATGGCAATGAAAATACTCTGTATCTTCAGATTTTTGAATAATATTTATATCAAATTGTAAATTAATTAACTTCATTCATAAATTTTCTGATGCGTTACTCAAGTTATAGTTTTTAATGGTAATGAAAATAATGTAAACTCGCGCTTCAAATAATTAAAATTTTAAAATCTTTGTAGTACTGTATTTGCAACTCACAAGCCTGATTTACATATGGCCTTGCTGGTCAGACGGCCAGAGAAGTTAAATCTCCACGATCAGTTCAAATGCGCTGGAGAATAAAAATTATTTTTTTTGGGGGGGGGGGTTAAGGTGCTTATGAAAGGATTGTGCTGACATATTAACTCAGTTTTAAGGAACAGCAGAAATTGTAGTATAAAAATGACAGATGTAACAATGATAATATTCAGGTCAAATTTCTTTAAATATTTGTTGGAGTATTTTGATGTAAAACGCTATCGCTGTTTTTAAACAGTCCAAGAATTTATTATTCGTCTCATAGGAGCAAGAATTGCTGCCATAACTAAGCAAAATACTTTTTGTTGTTGTTGTTTTTAGTATATTTAACTAAAACTGTGTAAATCAATTTAACTACATTATAAACATAATTTAAAATTCCGTACGATTTATGCATAATTTCCTTCTATGTGAGCAATTCCCAACCCATTTTTCATTCTTAGCTCTGGACAGTGTAGTACAGTGATATTTATTAAGGCTTTCACCTTGTCTTACACAGCAAAAATGTTCGCCTGCAGGGCGTTTGTCGAAAACTAGCAATAAAATAAACAAACAACGTACAGCTGGTCTCTCAGACTGCTTTGACATAATGACAGTGCTAGCGGCTTGACCTTATAGCCTTAAAGTTTTTCACACCTCAGTGGAACCTTCTTGCGACATAAGTTGTTATTAGCGGTCGGTTTGGCTGTCAATTATTTAATTTTCTATGCTCTCTTTTTCTTGGGTATACCCCTAACCGATAAAGATCAGGTGATGCTTATCTGTATACCGAGTTTAGTCTCAATTATACCGTGAAGCAATTATATCTCTTAAATTCCGAAACTTACACGTGGAGATGAATTAGTTCCTGGCAATTTTCACGCGCATCACTTTTTGATGTCCAGTCACGTGGTGTTTTGAATCTGTCACTGTTGGGGGGTAAGGAGTGTGTTTGTTGTCTTTGAGCTGCGCAATCCAAGAAAAATCTTTCTGCTCATTTTAGAAGTAATAATCGTACGTTAAATCCTAGTGGTCTCAAACTGGCGGCCCCCGAAGCAATTTTATGCTGCCACGAATACATTTCAATTATGTATTTGTTTCAAATATTCAAGATATTTATTATTTGATGTCCGAGTTTACATTACTTTCATAACCATTAAAAACAAAATAAAGTACTAGAAAACCTAGAGACTGAGCCAATTAATTTACAATGTCTATGAATCTGATTCAAACATTTGAAGATGCAGATATTATTAATTTTTATTCGTACTTATAGAAAAATAAGAACGCTCAGTTAAAAATTTTTGCACTGAGAATAATACCTTTGTTTAGGGACTCTATTTGCATTCAAACAGCGTTCTTTCGCAGTTGAAAATGAATAAGAAAATAACTCGATTGACCGGTGAACGTTTATAATCCGTGATAAAAATAATGAATTAAGTAATTTTTTTTCCCAGTGCACGTACATTATACAAACAAATTCTGAATTTACATAAAAAATTCATAATTTTTTACATACAACGATATGCATTTTAATTTATAGTCGGAAAAAATTTAATAAAAGAAAGAGACTAAATTGTCATTATTTTTTATCGAGTCCTGCCCTACTTGGAAAATTTTCTTTGTAAACTTAAACAGTTTTAATAACTTTTTTATTTTTAATTTTAAGTTATTTGATGATAAATTAAACATGTTAGAATAATTTTAGATAAATGTCAGTGGGAATTCAACTACAAAAATATTTTAACATATTTGAATTCCAAAATATGATAAAAAATGTCTTTCGGATACCAAACATTAGATTTCAGATAGAAAATAAATATGAAATTAATTTTTTTCTTTGAATTATTATTGTTTATGTATGCTTTGATAAATATTTAGTAAGCCAAATTT
Source organism: Stegodyphus mimosarum (assembly GCA_000611955.2). Taxonomy (NCBI): domain Eukaryota; kingdom Metazoa; phylum Arthropoda; class Arachnida; order Araneae; family Eresidae; genus Stegodyphus; species Stegodyphus mimosarum. Next base: position 357,780 of record KK121523.1, read on the forward strand.
AAAATTTAGTTAAAATACTTAGAAATTTAGTTAAAATACGTTTATTGGTAAAAAACTTTTTAATCATTTAAAAAAAATTCTGGCCTCTCAGCTGTTTCAGAACGTGCATTCGACGAGTATGCAATTTTAGTTTGAGACCGTTGCGTTAAATAACATATACCGTAGAAGGAAGAAGTTAAAAAAAACAAAATATTTAATTGATATAATTTAATTTATAGTATATACAATTGGTAATTGTGAACGTTTGCGGCGTTATAATATAATTAATAAAAGCTATTTCTAACGCTATGGCTTGCACACCTTCACTAATAATTTTGTTTCTTTGTTATTCTGAAATCTTAAAAAAGAATTTTAAAAATCAGAAATCTTAAAACACATTTTTGTTTTAAAAAAACACAGTTTCCTTTTTGCTTTATTGGAATATTTTTTTTATGTTGTTGAGGATTTTTCAAAGCTTTCTCTTTCTTCTTTTGAACTGAAGATGTTTTGCAAATGTGAACAATTTTGTATTATATGAAGCAAAACGAAATCCCTGAAGCATTTTTTTAAATTACTGTAAATATATCCATTTGTGTTTATTCTCCGGGACAAAACGTCATGGAAGAGGTGGCTGATAGTGGATTAATCTTTGTTAAGTACCTAAACAAGCCACACTTCCTCAATGGAATTTAAGAGTTGCCAGTATCTAGCCTGGGATAGGCATACAGCGAATGCTGAAATGTAAACCATAATTATTCATGGATCTTAGGCTGGTTTCCTTTGTGCTTACAAAAAGCTCGTATCAGATAACCCTGGAGACTAAGAAGAATATCGGCGCAAAACGACTGGATTTGTAATTAATCGGATCGTGTTATTCGTCTTCCGTTTCATCATCCACTTCCAATGTTTCTGGCTCGATTTCAGTGGGTGAATTATTAACTGAAGACGGAAAAGTCTTGACATTCACCGAAGTCTTGGGCGTTTGAATCTGATGAAAAGAGGAGGCGATCGACAGACTTTGCAGAAGTCTTTTGTGGTTGCTGCACACAAAAATTTCATGCGAGTCTACATATCGGTAACTTTTCTCACAGCGGCCGACTTCACATATTCATAGACGTTTTTTTCGTTGGTTTACATGTCTTACAACTGTTACCAAATACATTGTTAACAATAAACTCTTAAAGACCTCGTAATCTACATTACGTCTGTGCTGAATGAACAATTACAGTGAACCTTCACAATGACCACCAGCCATTTTATCAGACGATTTTAGTCTTCTGTTGAAGTGATCATCTCAGTGATCATCATCTTATTTAGTACCGATGTTTATTTATGCCTTAAGAAATACTAGTCTCTTTCCGAGGTGGTTGATACGAGCGTGTTCACTGTAGGCTGGAACAAGAATTGGGTTATTGCTAAGCTCTCATGAGATGGACTTCTCCCCAGTTGGATACGTGTATAGAACTAGAGAACGCTGCAGCAAATTTGCGATGTTCAAAACGCTCCAACTAGAAATGAGACGATAAAATACCTTGTTGTCCCTTTCAATAATGCATTTAATCAAGTGTGCGGAGAAAAAGTTACAATTAGCGTGTCCAGTTGTGTTAAAATTACTCCATGGATAAACGTACTATGTTCATATAACTATTGCAAATGATAATCAACTAAACAGAAATACTTGATCGAATTCGTCTCCATGTAAATTTATATAAAACCTTGTGTAAAGTGTACAAGTGTAAAAAAAGTGTACAAGCTTTTATTTTTTTAATGTTAATAAAACTCATTAACTTCAACATCTTCTGAAATAACAGTAACTTAAATTTTGAACTAAATAATATGCTAAAACCTTTCGAGGAATGACTTTAGATGCATTTCCTTAAAGATTAAAGTCAAGAAAAGATTAAAGATCTAAGGAAAGCGTATTAAATCGAAATTTCGAAAATTAATCACTTTTTGTGCAAGTGTACGAGAAAGGGAGGGAAGGGTTTCATGAATGGCATATGCATGACGCAAATGTCACTGAACATCCAGCAAGCAGTAAATGATAAAAGCTATTTATCTCTCTCTCATTCATGAAATTCGAGATTCTTCGTCTGTAGCGTCTGGTGGCCATTTTCTTTTCCATCTTTTTCGTCTTCATTGACAAAGATTGATAATTTTTTTGAGCAGAAGCAAAAGTCAGCCAAATGGGCCGCCAAACTGATTAAAACATCGCTGTCGGTGACACACTTTGGCGGTATCCCCGTCACCTAATGAATGGGGCGAAAGCGGAATTTTAAGTAGATCTGAGGACTTTTTTCCATGTTTTATTCCTTCTGCGCTTGCTTTGGTTGTCATTCAAGCAACTCCTCCCCGCAGCTCCCAATTTTTGCTTCCTGAGGCAATATCTTTTTTTTTTTTTTTTATTTTATTTATTTCATTATATGTAGCACTGTTAAAGCAGTTCACGTAGCAAAATGAGTGAAAGATTTAAAGTGATGCGCCGTATTAATGAGTGATAGAAAGTAGACCCTCTAAATATTCATATCCCGAGCCATTGATTTCCGAAGCATTATAAATTAAAGATTAGGGTTTTTCCACGTCTGGCTCTCTGATTGAAAAAAAAAAGAGTGTCAGAGTGTCAATTAATTAAACTTAAGTGGCAGAATTTTCTCTCATTTTTTTTCATATGTTGCTTGAAAAATATTACATTAACAGCAAAAACTTCTAATGCCATCGTTTTGACTTCCTTATACGAAGTAAAGGAAGTATTGTAATCGCGAAAAATTTCGATTATCAGATTTAAACAGAACTATCCATTTTCACTGTTCCTGAATCCATTTTGACTACTTTTCCCCCGCAAAGTCTCTAGGTATATACAGAATAAAGAATCCTTGTTTCCAAAGCAGATTATAAAATGGATTCCAAATATATTTTTTTCGCGACGTGTGTTCGTATATACGTACGTATTTATGTATCTCGAATAATTCAAAAAACATTAGCCGTAGGACATTGAAATTTTGTATATGAGACTGCTATGACATCTGGTTGTGCATCTCTTTCTTTTATCTCAATCGGCAATACCAAAAGCATATATATATATATATATATATTTCTTTGGGGAAT
>KK121523.1:371615-383963 GCA_000611955.2 Stegodyphus mimosarum
TCTTCTTCTTCTATTTCATTTTCTAATATTTTACTTTCGATTTTAGAAATTAATCTTGTTGTAAGAGATCTTAATGCAGTTCGTTTAGCCTTTGCTATTTCCATTTTGAAATCAATTTCTATTCTTTCAAATTAACTTGATATTCTTTAACTAAGTTTCTCTTTCGATTTTAGAACGTTAAGAAGAGGAGTTAGAAGTAATTTGCAATATAAGATTCATATTTAACAATAAAGAATAGTAAAGCTTACCTTGTTGCAGATTAAGATTTAATAATCTTACCCAAATTCACATCCAATTATAGAGTATCCAATTCATTGAATCAGGAGAAAACTTTCATTTTTCAGAACGAACACAATCGGCATACACTATATGAAATCGAAACACATTCGAAGAACATCAAATTATATTGCATTTTGAAACAAACGACAATCTTCCCGGCTGTGTTGCACCATAATAAAAATTCAAGAATAAAAACTTCTCTTTCATCACAAAGAAAGATTGCCACATTATATTTATTTATTAAAACAGCAGAACTTGCATCGAAGGTTCAGTATATCTCGGTTCACATCTCAAACTCCTCTACTTACTCATTAACAAACAGAAAAAGCGCCCTCTATCGGCATTACAGTTAATGTTATGGGGAATTTATCAACAACATACTTTATACCTTACAGCAACCCATAAATTTTTAACATGCATTAACCACAATTTCATATTACTTAACATGTATTAACCATAATTTCATATTACTTATCTGTACTAATTTCACTTCTTTTTGTATCTACTTCATTTTTAGAATAATTATAAAATTCTTATTCAAAATTTTCAACACAAATTTCAAAATATATTAATGTTATTTAACAGCCTTCCTAAAATAATTACAAATTTTCTTTACTTACTCACTACATTATTAGAATTCGAATTTTTAATGCCACTAAATTATTAGAATTCGAATTTTTAGTCATTTTTTATAAAACAATACTACACTTTTAAGAAACAGAAATATGTACTCAGATTTTCAATATAATAATCATGATTAGTAATTTCAATATGATATTTTTAGTTGCACTAAATGAAACCTTTAGAAAAAATTCAGACCACAGCCTTAGAAATGAGACGATGAATAAACCTTGCAAGAAAAATCCTTCCCATTTTCACTGAACTTTTTCCGCATTTGAAAAAACACCATATTTGAAAAGTGAGACACTTGAAAAGCACAGCGTTAGAAGTATAGAGATTTCGTCCCGCTATGGCCTTGAAACAGAAGAAACGAAACGCAGATCACAACACACGAACATCAGCGATCGTTGAAACTTTCAACGCAAGGCATTAAATCAAATTCCTAATTTTTATTTTGCAGTTCCGTCACTGGAAACGGTTGAGAGTTCATTGGAGTAAACTTTCGCACATCACTTGAAAAGAGCCTGTACACATCCATTGGGGTTAGCAGCGGAGATCTATCCTACCGGCTCATTGTAATAATAAAAAAAAAAGTCTAAAGTAAATGACGAGCAGGAAATTTTAATGTCGTAGAAGTGTTGATCCATAACGAATAGGAAATTGGAGGCGAAGGCAGATTAAATCTTCATTTTTTATTTCCGCTTGTTGTGGCCACAATCATCTTGGCACATGAAAATAGCTCACATTTTAGATTAATTTTCAGTAAGAAAGAAGAAAGTAGCAGACAGTGAGTTAGTTTTGGTTTACACTGCATTTTGATTGGATAGTTCATACTTCTGTAAAATTATTATTGGTTACTTGACTTTTAGTTCCATTTACATCATCAGAATTATGTAAGTGTCATATTGCATGGATCAATCTAGAAATGACGCAGTGCGTAGAGAGGTTATTATTTTTAGAATTGAGAAGAGAAATTTACGTTGTTAATTTAATCTTAGACATAATCTTTATTTTTCTTACATATATATATATATATATGTGTGTGTGTGTAAGATAAATGTGTATGCGTATAATAAAACTTTTGTGTGATGACGTAGAATATAACCTTGGTACATGTGGCTAACACATGTTGGGTTAAGAATACCATGCTGATTCCTGTTGCCTTAGCAATAATTTAGACTTGCAGATTGTTTATCAGACTCTTCAGAAATTAGCCTCTTTCAATTTAAGATATAGTTCTTGGCCCTCGGAAAAAAAGGGGGGTTATTAGTCTCGAAATGGGATTTTGAATTCGTTCACTATAAACGGCGTATCACTTTTTCAGATTGCTGCCACCAAACATTATCGGCCTGTATTATTTTTAAAGAAATTAAATAATGAAGAGTTGTATATATATGTCTATGTATGTTCTCCGCATTATGAAAAAGCGACGGTACTTAAAGCCACCATATTCTGGATAATAGTCCTCCACTCGAAAATTTGCACCTAGGAGACCGAATTTTGAATTTCGAATTTGTTTTATTATTTATTCCATATATTATAGAACTTTAGTGAATTTTTTATGAACAAACTCAACAGTTTGAAAACGAGCTGACCTGTATTTAATATAGTGAATTTTGTGACCATTGTGAACTAGTTCAATCTCAGACCAAACCATCGTCAATCGACAGCCACGAGTAGCGAAGTCTCTCCTTGAAAATGCTTTAACAATTTAGAAGTGCTAATTTGTTTTCTTGAATTTTAAATCATAGACAGTTTATGAGCTTAATTATACCGCAATCGTACTGTCGAAGACTGTTGCATAATTTATGATGCACACCTGAGGATTTGAAAATTAACGCATCGTTTGGAAATTAGCGCATAAGAAGCGTGATAAACATGGTCTGATAATTTTTGGAGCCAATTTAAAACTGATTATCGGAATCTTTTAATGAGTACCGAAAGCAGCTGGAGACGCATAAATCAGTTACTTTATGGCATCCGATTTGAATGGGACAATAAATACATACAGTCAACTCTCGATTAAAGGGGGAGGGGATTAAATAGGCCTTGTCAGAAAATAAAATAAAGTTTATTTATTGTAGAACAATGGAAAGAATTATTATCACAGACGATCAGAATAAAGCAAAACTCCTACGGGAAATAGAATAATGAGAAGAAAATGCGAGGAATAAGAGCAATGATAGCAGATAATGTCACGGTATTTAGGAGTTGTTCTTATCGACAACAGAATGTAATGTAAAGTTTTTCGCATAACACAAAAACGATTAGCCGTAGAATGTTGAAATTTCGTATATGGGACTCCTATAACATCTAGTCATGCACCTAACCTTTTTTTACTGCTTATATTTATATATATACAGTTGCAAAACAATTTTTTTAAACATAATATAATCATGCCTAGTATTTTCCCGCATTAAGCTGCTGAAATATGATCAGTAAAGACATAAAGGAAGAAATTTAGAACCAATTTATCACGAAGACCAAAAATTGAAATTCGTAAATCATAAGTAATAAATTGCTAATAATCATATAAATGCAAAAAAGAATTTCAAAAATGTTAAAAGCAAAACACTTCAAACAAGCAATACCCCAATTCAAAAAATCAATGAAATAAAAGAAAATAGAAGAGGAATTCAATCAACTTCAATGCCACTTCGTCAGGAGGAGGAACACTGAAATCAATTGAAATCTCTCTTCCACAAAAATCCTTGCTTTCCTGTATCCAGAATTAGCCAATGAACCATTTCAATGTAATAATAGTTCACCCGAAAATTCTGGCTTCTTCCCAAAGCAAGGATCTAATTCATTTTTTTATCTTTAAATAAATAGAACTCTATTCAAAGAATTGAAAACGTATATTTATATATATGTATATATACACACACACACAACTTACCTGTCTTCCTTACCCGGACTTTTTTTAGCAAAAGTGTTTGTTCTAAATGACGAAAATATTCATGTTTCGGGAATATCAAAATTATTATTTCCACTACGGAAAAGTCTTCCAGTTCCATTACACACGACGGTCTTCCACTACAAAGTGGTCTTTCAGTTTCACTAAGGAAAAGTGTCAGTAATTTTACAATAAATTTACAAGGAGTTTAACTCCTGTACGAGAAAAATTTGCTGGTATATTTATAAGATTTTTTTTAATAATGAATACAGGATAAATTTATGTATAAAAAATAGAGGATTCTATAAAAAGTTAGTTTTCGTAATTTTTACAAAACTAATTTCTTTAAATTTAAAAGTACAAAAACATGAATTTTCACGTCATTTGAAACAAGTTTGTAATTAGAACTACATGTGTACGACCGACGGTTGCGAAAATAAGGGCCGAGTGAGCACTTTTTGTGAGCACGTTGTTCAAACATTTTTGACTCATTCATTAAAAATAAATTGTTAAATGGTAAAAATAAATTAAGCGAACTTTACATAAAATTTCTGTTTCTTAAGGACTTCTATGGAAATGCAAGAGAAAAATTGTTCTTACTGTTTGGAACTGAAGTTATTGTTGTACGAAATGCTCATTTAATTTAACTAACCAATTAAACTTATTATCCGGCTTAAACTAGCTAAAATATAGGTAAATTATTAATAACTAACATTTTTACAGTTAATTGCAATAATAGTTACTCCTCTATTGGCAACAGAAGTAATACTGGGTTTTATGTTTACCACAATATTGCGTTTCCTAAAATTTTATATAGCGTGAAACAAAACATATTCGGGCTCTTGAAGCCGTAATATTTAAAATTCTTTTTATCAGACCTTGTTTGGAATTCATAAAACTCTAAATATTTCTTAGGGCCTCTTTGTTCTTGTTACTCTTTGGCCCGCCACTGGGCGAACTATAAATTCCCTGAATATAGTTGTTCGACCTGAGTTCCATCCCATGCGAACTGACTGGCTTCATAGGCCTTTTAGTAGTTTTCCTGCTGTGTAACTTAGATACAAGCCAGTCCCCCTTAGAAGGTCCTCCGCGAAAGCATCTTTCCTTTAGGCAAACAGCCGTAACTTGCTTTGTCATAATCAAATAAACCAAACTAAGAAAAAGGTGACTACTATACTTAACTCATTGCGTACTGCCATTAAAAGCCTTGACTATTTCATCAAGTCTTAGATTTTGTTTACGGACGATGAACTTAAGTGATAGTATACTTCAGTGATTTTCAACTACTATGCTGCGAGATTAGCACCAGATTTTACGAATGCACCCAATAAAAATTATTTTATATGTTTCTATATGTATTGCGACTGTTTTTATGCAATACATTATTTTTTCTTATACGATGCGTGTCTGATTTTCCTACACCTCACGAGAGTCACGAGACGCCATTGCAAATGCCTATATATAAGAGACGTGAGACAAGTAGGTCAGAGAGTATGGAAGGACCGAAAGAATATACAGGGTGTTTATAAAGTCCCGGACTTATTTTGATGTTTAATAACTCATAAAATAATGAAGATATAAACAAACATATGGCATTTATTGATGGAATAACCTATATATTTTCCTTTTCAGGTTTGAATATCTTTACTTTTGTAAATATCGTCTGCGCGTGTGGTTAATTTCAGATAATTTCATTTTCCACTCTAAATAACTGTACTTTTCTAAATATCGTCTGCTTATTAATCGCATTTTTTTCTCTTTTGTTTTTGGCAACTATTGCAATGTTATGTTTACTTTTGATGTGCTTGTTCTAGTACTTTTGTATGTGGTGCTCCACCCCATTGGGGCACCATCTTTCGTAGTTCTTTGAATGACCATTTTACAGGAAGATGAATTGGACGAGGAGGTCTAATTCCTTGACTACCTAGATCACCTGATATAACGCCGCTGGACTTTTTCCTTTGGGTATTTGTAAAGGACAACGTTTACAGGAGGAGAGTGTCGAATATGACCTAAAAGCCAGAATTACAACCGCAATAGCCTCTTGTGGATGCCGGCATGCTTGCCGGTACCTGGCGTGAAATTGAATATCGACTTGATATTCTCCGTGCGACGAAGGGGGCCCACATGGAAGTTCATCGACAAGGGTCATGAAACTTTTTGAGTCTATCTAAACATTTGTGTTATTAATTTTAATCTATCTTTGTTATTTTATGAGTTATTAAACATCAAAAGTGGGTCCGGGACTTTATAAACACCCTGTATTTTAGCTTTCAGATTTTATATTACTTCCAAAGGACCCTTTTGTTTCACACATACAAGTTTCGAGAACATTTAAGCTAATGTCACTTTAGGCTAAAATATTTATAAACAGCATATCTTTAGAATTTCCGGTAGACAATCTCACGCGCTGAGCATAAAAATGTTTTATTCCCTACAGGGTTGCTACTGCTCACTATGGAACTCTTGAGTTTTTTAATCGAAAATTCGTTAAGGTTTTACAAAACATGAAATAGACAATAAAGCAAATTCCAAATTCGGCCTTCCAGGTGCTCTTATTCGGGTTCAGGACTACGTTATTCAAAATTCGTTAGCTCTAGATCCCGTTGTTTTTCACAGTGCGAGAAACATACATATATTCTTGCAGATTCTTCATTATATAAATTCTTTAGATATAATACAGGGTGATAATATTTGGTGACAACAATCTGAAAATTGATATAATGCTTTTGGTGATTTGTCGAAAAATGTCGTTTTGAGACTAATAGCCCTTCTGGGCTAATGCTCTTTTTTTGCTTAAAAAAATTACTTTAGGAAGGATTAAGCATAAAATGTTCAGAAAAATTTGAATCAGTTCCAAAAAAGCTATTATAAAATAATTCTTAAACTAGTCATTTAAGAATACTCAAGCAAAGCATTATTCATTACTTCTGAAATTTAAAATAAAAAACAATTGGGTTGAAAATCCACTTGTGATAAACGAGACGTTGCATAGGAATTAATTATGAAAGAAAACGAAGAACTGATTTGGGTGTGAAATAACCGAAATTTATAAAAATTTAGAATAATCAATTAATTTGTTGTGTATTAATCTGAGATACGATCATCCGACAATATCAGCAAAAGCTTTAAGTTTCTTATTACAGTTTTCCACATCTTATTTGTGCAAAATCAAATTTTCGGTTTGAATAAAATAAAAGCAAAAAAAAAAAAAAAAAAAAGACGTTTAAAACTGGATCCCGGAGTGAGAATAGCATTATCATTTTTAGTTCCAAATATGAATGAAGCTATCAAAAACGCCAGTCTCAAATTTCACATTAAATATAATTTGTAATTTATCATTAAATGAACATTTTGTTTACTTTGTAATGAAAATTTTATTTGATATTTCGTTGAAAATTATCAGCGTATGCTAGTTTTACAAAATAAATTATAGGTACATCAGTCATTAAGTAAAATTCAATTATTAATTAAAATTATTTTAAATTTATCTTATTGTTAGCGTCCCACCAAATTCTTAAATTATCAAAAGTGTGTCGTGATGAAAAAACTGGCTGAGAATCACTTGTTTACAAAAGAACATTGCTATATAGGAGTTGGTGGAAAGCCGTGTGCTGGTCAGATCAGACTTTTTATTATGAAAGCAGTTTATTTAAACTATCATTCATTCTAATGCTCATCAGTACTGTAATTGCTAAGAATGCTACTTCATTTTACGCTCGAAGTACATTTTCTTTGTAACTACCGAAAGGGTAATTAATTTTTTTTCGGCTCTTAGAATATCTTGAGAGGTTCAGAATCACGAATGGTGGGAAACAGATTGATGCAACAGTGGTAACTGCTTAATCATTCTTCAAATATTTCCGCATAGTTTCACTGCGTAAACATGAATATACATCTGGCCGCATTCTATTTATACACGCTGATTAAGCAAAAAGAAAATTGCTCACCCAACTCTTGAAAAAAAAAAAAAGGGGTATGTATTCATAATAACTTTTTTTTTTTTTTTTGTTAACTCAAAATTTTGCTACATCAAAATCCGGCGTAGGGAGTGCTTGGATAGAATTAGAAAATCGGGATCAGTCATGCCCCGTGGCGACACCTAGTATCAGAAAAAGGTTTCTGAAGAACTCTTTCTACTCTAAAGCCGCTTTGCTATTGGTTAATTTCAGCCTTTCATCTGCGTTGCCATCCATCAACAAATTATACTTGATAAATGGACGTTCGTTCACAATTACTTGAGCCCGTTCTTCTTTTCCTCCCTTCTTCATTGATATTATTTTCCTTGTGCTTATTATTTATATCCGTATGTCCAGTGGTCGCATTTTTCTCGAGCAAATATACGTTTAATCTGATTAAAAACTTACACGGATATGTTTATATATCTCGCTGGATGATATTAGGTTTTAGACAACCATATTTAATGTCGGTTTCAATCAACTTCGCTGTGGTGCTCAGTCGGAGTAATTTATTACTAGTTTTTCCTTTGCTTTTTCCGGTGTAACCGAGGTTGTTCGTCTACGCCTGTTGATTTTAGAGCGACATTGATAAATTGTACCATTCCTCGCTATGCAATATTATTCTTTTCTAATAGGGCGTAAAATGGTATAGTTACATATTCATAGAAATTTAATTTAACATTAGTGGGATGGGTAAATATTCAAGATGGTCATCGGTTGCGGTTATAAAATAGAAAATTTAAAAAAATGTAATTAAATTTAGTTTGTCACTATTTACCTCTCTGGATATATTTATTTATCTACGTAGAGTGCATATTAGTGCAATATGTATAACACGAGTAATAATTGCAGTGTTTAGATTTATTCGAAGCATCCCCTCTTTTAATCTATGTAGATTTTCACTTTGTGAAATTATAATTTTAGTTAGAGTCACAAATGAGAGTAAAGAGTGATATTTTTCATGAAATATTTGAATAGAAAACTTATTTATGGTCTTAAATAAATTGAAATGCTTTTCATATTTATCATCAAACTTAATGTTATGTTATTTAATATTATACATTACCTAATGTAGGACAATGTAAAAGCGCATTTTTTAAAATTTTGTAAAGGGTTATTCGAATAAAACTCAACTTTATCGACTTTATGCAATAAATAAATAATATAATAATAATAAGTAAATAAAATAAACTTTGCTTACGTTGCTTTTTAACCCGTCATAGTTAATTAATTAATTAAGCAAAATACCGGGTGAAAAGTAATGTATGCAAGATATGAAAAAGGAGAAATAATTCCATGCATGACCTGTTTAATTCGACCTAAGGCTTCCTTGGGAAAAAAAAGTATCTGTCGTCTCATATATGGTAAACATTTAATTTTTGCCCTCGATACATTCATAGTTATTCTTGCTTCAAATTTATTTAAATTTATTTAATTTTTATCATTAAATCAATTTAAAGTATATGAATAATATTGTAATATCCGGTAATTCAGGGAACGTTTATTTAAGCAAAATTATCGAGAATGGCATTCATTCTGAATGATATTCTGCGAAGCAATCTAAACATTCTTGCGGTTTGACATGTAGGACAATATGCCACAGAACTCCCCTTCCCCAAAGATATTTCCTTAGTTTTAAGTGATATAGGAACACCTACATTTCTTGGAACAGAAAGTATTGCTTGCCTAATTTTTTCCTATTTTTGTCCACTTCAAGAAAAAATAGAACACTTTAATAATTAATACTTTTATAGTTCTTTGACCGGTGCAATTTTGTTTACTCATCATTGTTATTCCTGCAACAGTTAGCAACTATATATATATATGTTTGTGTGTGTAATGTAATGCAAAATAAATTAAAATTAAATTCCATTCCAAATTGGAATTCGGAAGCCAAATTTTTGAAATCAACCATATGCAAATCCAAAAACCAGAAGCACAGTAGCAAACTGCATGAAAGGGGCAAAATATGCCAAAGCCAAAAATGAAAAAAGAAATTTACATTTTTCTCTTCATCTACATCAGGGGGTGGTGTAACAAAATAACCAGTAAATCAACCTGTTTCTGAGCTAAAAAAAGACACAAATTAAAGTGAAATGCTCAAAATTATCTCAGAAAAAGTTTCAAAGTCAAATTTATGTCTTACCTTACAGGTCAAACCCCTACAGGTTGAAGTAAGTGCGCAAAAATTGTAAGATCAAAACATTAAAAACAAAAAGCAAAATAAGTAATCCAAACAAGTAAGTCCAAAAAGCAAAACACGTAACAAGTAAGTCCAAAAAGCAAAACATGTAAATATAAGCAATCCAATGCATGAAAAAATGAAAACATACAAAAATTCTAAAACCTTTTTATAAAAAATTATAGCATCAAAATTATAGCCAAGCAAAAATCCAATAATAATAATTTTCAATTTAAGTGGATCGAGTCTAAAAAATATAAACATGTAAAACAGAAGCAATACAAGGTATGAAAAAATAAAACAAAAATAAAAAATAAGGAGTTAGTTTATTTTAAAAATCCGTAACAGTAGAGTAGCAAAAGTTTTGAAATGGAAAAATATCCACATGATCAGTAGCAAATTACTGTTGCCAAACCTAAAATGTGCTATGTAATAAAATTACATAACTATGAATTTTAATGTGATTAGGTTTTGGATTGCTCTTTACTTTGTATTTGGTCATTTGATATATATATATATATATATATATATAGGGTGTCTCAGTACCACGTTTCAGAAGTTCCAGCAGGGTTTGGGTGCACTCCGGTGATTCGGAATCATATACCAATGCAGGGTCGAAAATGCTTTCCTGACGCGTGGTGTACATAGAAACATCAAAAATTAAAAGACGCCATGTAAGTTAATATTCGCTTCAATAATAAATTTATATGAACAAAAGTAATATGAGTCAAAATAGTGTTCGAAGTTTCGCCTACCGACTTCAGTGCACGCTTCACATCTACGGAGCATGGGATTCCGAATATTCTGGAATATTCCAGGCATATCTCAAATTTCCCCTCAGCTGCTGTGATTCGTGCAACCAACTCCTCGCCGTTGTCAACGGGGTTGTCATAAACCAATTGTCTTCATATGCCCCCATCAAAGGAAATCAAGACATGATAGGTCAGATGATCGAGCAGGTTAATGCACCGGACCACCACGTCCGATCCACTGTTTGCCAGATATGGCGTCTATGTGTGTACAGATATTATGACTGGCATGCGAAAGGGCTTCCGTCTTTTGGAACCACATCGTCTGTCGCACTGATGCAGAAATCTGTTCGTCATCTAAAAGTTGCCGAATGACTTGCTGCAGAAATATCAAATAATTACAATCGGTTAGACGAAAAGGCAACAGGTAAGGTCAGATGAGTTGATTCTCCACAATGCCAAACATTTACCGAAAACCAATTCTATGTTGCAGGACGTAGTGTTGCATGAGAGTTCTCTACCGCCCAGAGATGGGCGTTATACGTTGAATATTCCTTTCCTTGGGAAGGATACTTCGTCGCTGAACAACACATTAACAGGGAAATGCTCATCTGTAGCACATATTTCAAGATACCATTGTGAAAAAGCAAAACGAGGTCTATAATCGCCCTGTTGAAGTGCTGGACACGCTGCACGTGATACAGATGCATTTGGTTTCCTCTGAAAATTCTCCAGATGCTGGAAAGGGAACCCCCGACTGTATGCGCCACACTTCGCATACTCAAACTTGGGAGTCCCCTGTACCTGATGTAACATGTTCTCTTCGATGTCCAGAGTGCGTGTTGATCGTACCCGACTCATGGTAGCTGCTTGAAAGGAACCTGTTTCAGCTAACCTCCGGTGCAGCCTTGCAAAGAAATTACGGCTGGGTGTTCCGCGTACAAGCGCTGTGCGGCTAACCCACTACAATCTACAGCCCCATATGTTAAAAACATATCGGTTAACTTCGCGTTCGTATAATTATTCATCCTACTAAATTTGCGTCCTTGTGCGAAATGACGATTCGCACTGCAAGAACTATCGGAACTTTCGCGCAACGCTAATTACTGCTTCAGAAAAGCATTTCAGATCTTGCATTGCTATATGATTCCGAGTCGTTGTGGTGCCCCTTACAGCTCCTAGAAGTTCTGGAACGTAGTTCTGAGACACTCTGTATACATAAAGGGAAGGAAAAGGACAAGCAAATTCTTTAAAAGAGAGAGAAATGAATTTATAAGGGTTTTTAGCCACGTGGGGATATGTGCACGTACTCCTACTTTTTGCCTACTTTCTTGTTACATATAATATTTCACGGGAAATTCGATATCATTATTTTTTTTAAATAGTGACTTAAAATAATTAAAGTTGGTATTTTTTATACGTCTTAATAATTTCAAAGGTAGTGATCGTGCCACTCTTGCCGACTTTAAAGTCTTGCGGAAGTCACGCTAAAAATGTGCTTGACTATCAAAGCGTTAAAGGGAAATACATTTGCTGTTCTATTATTTGCTTTATTCATTGCTAATTTAAAAATTAACACAAAATCTACATAGATTATCACAGATTTTCCCTTAGAATATATGTTCAATATATATGCAACTCACCAGTGATCGAGCGGAAAGA
>KK121523.1:384049-397981 GCA_000611955.2 Stegodyphus mimosarum
AACATGAATTTCAGTGCGGGCTCAAACCCTGGTGAAAAAAAAAGCTGGTTTCATCAGAGTTTTCGTGTCGTCCCCCCCGTATAACATAAATACAAGCCAATTTCCCCGAGAAATTTCTCCACGAAGACATCTCTCCTCTTACGCATATGGCTCTTGCTATCTTTGCTGTTTTCAGAGCATCCAATACGAAAATTGATTTTATAATTATTTCTTCAGTAGAACGCTTAGATTATCTTGAATGAAAGTAAAATGTAGGTTTCGTAGCTTTTTTGTTCATTATATCTGCTACCCGCTCTCCCGACTCTAATTTATAATTTTACACGATTTTAGTTCCTGTAAGCTTCTGTCAGAAGAGAGTAGACTGAACTGGTATAAGCTGCAAAGAAGAAGGCGCGGCCTGCGCCAGTTCAAATGGTGCTAGCGGAAATAATGTAAAGAATGGAATCAACAAGAATGGAAAACTCTCTTAAGATTCGTGCGATTCGAAGACTCGAGTGTCTGAATACCCCATCCTTATTTAGGAGCCTGCTTAAAACTCTTGGATGAGTAGTTGCATTTGACTTTTATTTTTACGAATTATAATGTCCCTCCGTGCAAGGGCCGCCAGCGATTGAATGGTTAAAACCACTGAACTAGCTGGAATTCTACCAGGTATGAATTCCAGCTAGGGGGTCGGCAGCATGGATGTTTTTATGACTCTCCCCATTCGTAACGCATATATGAAGTAATTTTTCTTGGAAAGGTCTTCCGCGAAGACATCTTTCTATTGTTCTTTGCATTAATCAAAACAAACGAAGTGCTCACACAAAGATAATTTGGTGACCAACTATTTAAGATGCTACGACAGCCAGAAAACAAGTGGGCAGCAAAATCTCTAGATTTGAACATGATAAAAGAGAGTCTTTGAAGCGCACAAGAAAGAACTATCGTAAGCTGTCGAATTTCTTCAAAGCTCTTAAAAATTTAAAAATTCTTCCAATGGAGAAACGGAATTCAATGTGTCTAGTTTGAGTTAATAATTGATTTCTGGTATACTGTATGTGAAATAAGTTCCACATATGTGCTAAGATTAGAGATGATCAGGCCTGATGCTGCATATGTTATTAGTATGAATTATAATAATGCTTCTATGTTTATTGCATCATAATTACTTAAATTTTTAAATATCAGAATTTTAAATCTAATTTTGAGTAATTAATTAAAACGAATCTTATCGCTCTTTGTCTTAGTTTCTAAATATGATTGTTTTTTTTTAATTTCACGTCCTCTTATATATGTATAAAATCAGTGAGGAAAATTATTTTCCATATATCGAGGTAAAACTATTTTCGGCAAACAGATTTCGAAAATTTCTTTATTCTATTAGATGTCTTGAAGGAAATTTCTTCGAAGTGTTTATTGTTTTCAGTTCGCTGATTTGTACCCTGGCAGCATAAAATAGATTTGCACTCCAGGGAAGTATTTGTTTCAAACCTCGTCCCCAAGCGATTCGGTGACTATCCAGCCACATCTAGAATAATGTTTTGAATAATACGTTTTATTATAGTTATTATTATTAGTATCAATTTTATTAAATACGTGCAGAAATTTCCACTTAACATTCATTTAAAATGAATACAATAAAATAATATTACAGCACTTTTTTTAAACCATTTCGCTTTGTCATTTTGAACAGCTCAATTTACTAAAAAAAAATCTGTATGCCAGAATCAGATTACAATTTTTTAATCGTATAATTTTTATATTTTTAATCTTTCAAACACTTTCTTTTTAATTTTTTAAAACGTTAACGATAAATTCTTCCAGGTAATCTGAAATTTTCCTAATTGCGATTTTTTATTTTATTTGCTTATATTTTTTGAGAGTGTAAAGTCAATTTTAGACATCAGTGTGCATTCTTAATGTTTACAAAGATCATCCATGGCCGTCTCGCTTTCTGCTCATTACGCAGCGGTTGTGGCATAATAATATGCAGATTGTTTACTTAACTGGCCTCTAAAATAACGTTCTCGGAGACACACGCCTAAAATCCACACACGAAATGTTTTTTCAGTTTCTTCGTAGGCTGAGCTTTGACGTATTTATTGGACAAGTAAAGCCGGCTGTCTCTTAGACTAAATAATTTTTATAAGCAAACAGTTGTTAAGTGCGCTTCGATGATGTCATTGGAATTTTCTGCGAATCTTCTAGGCCGCAAACGCTACAATCTCCGAGAGTTTAAGCTGTTTTATTTTAACCTTAATACTGCATAGCCTGGTTTAGTATTTGTGGCAAAGCGTTTTCTAAAAGTTGGCGCTAAAATTGCCATTTGGTACAATTTAACATTTCTGAAAGTGCTTCAAAATTGTTTCGGATTTTACGTTATATCGCATGAATTTTAATAGTGCCGCTCAAGAAGATACTTTTGTGGGGTCAGATATGTATTAGTCATTCAGTAATTAAAAATCATAGTTTATAAGGAAATGTTTAGTTTCCTGTTCCTGCTGTGCGTATAGAAAAACAAAATGGATCACACGTGGGAAATATTATAGAAAGATAAAACTTGGATAGAAGCTCAACTTTTGTAAGATAATTTTTCAACGAAAGAGAGTTATCTGATAATAAGTTATACTAATGTGGAGGAGGACTTATCTTACCTTGACGTCTGACAACGCACTTCATAGAATAGCGGATACTTTAAAGTCAAGTGGAAATAGAAACACTAGTTCAATTGACATTTTAAATTGAATTTTTTAAGGGAGATTATCAGTGGTTTTTAAGCGCTATGAAAATAGACGACAGGATCGTGAATATTTGCAGGAATTTTGTCACAATAAAGAAAAATTTTAAAAAAATAATTATAAAATAAAATAAAAAGTTCTTTTACCTTTACAACGTTGTATATATCTTTACGTCATATGATGTCATGGCGGCCTCATACCTTTTTTTTTCACAGAAGATTCTGTCGAACAGCGTGCAGCGCCATCTGTCGGTCATGAGCGATCACATCCACACTAATGTTTTTAGAAAGATGTAACGTCTGTAAATTTAAATAACTATTAACTGCTTTTGATCCTTCACAAATTATTTCAAAATTATTGTACTTTCATTATTTAAAAAAGAATCAAAACTTTGCTTTGCCAGCCTTGAATTTATCTCGCATTATACAAAACTGCGACTTTTACTAATACGAGTACAAATGTATACTTTTAAGTAAAAATTAATAATGGTCAGAACCTGGATCACTCGCCTGAAGTAAACGGTCAAGATGGGCGCCAAATCTGCTACGAAATTTTAGGAAGACCTTACCTATTAGACATTCCTTAACTTTTTTTTTAAGAAAGGTATTTAAAATTTTAAATACTTTCATAAAAAGTAAATTATGATTGGTAATTTCTAGTTTTGAGTTTCGTCGAGAAACACCGTATCAAAAGACATCATTTAAAGCAAGAAAAAGGGCGTTATGTTTTTGAGTACCGGCTCACTCGCGTGCTTTTCCTTAATTTACTAATCAAACGAAATCAAAAATTTATTTTGTTGCTAAATATTAAATAACTAAAGCGAGATATCACCATGTATCGTATGTACTTTTCAATTATCCATTAACACCTTACATTTACATAAAGTTGTAAGGATATGCCTTTTACTAAATGCAACAGCAAATCCTCAATAAAATTGTAAGCGACATATGTGTCTGTCTAAGATGAACACAGAAACGTAAGAAGGGTCTAAAAGACCATAAACTAAGTAAGCTGGGCAGAAAGCACACTTGGTGCTAACAAATCAACCAGAAATTATTGTGAGAACTTAAAGTAAGATTTTAAATTTAAAACTAAATCTAAGTACCAGATAGCCAAAGGCTACGCAGAGGTATTTAAACGCGAAAATTGGCTATTAAGCTTACACTAGCGTGTAAGTACTGTCGGCAAGAATAAAGCAACGCCAAAGACGGGAACTCATCTTAGAGTAACAAACTAGTACCGTGGCCTTCAGCAGGCAGAATATGCTCTGTGTGAGCAATATCTTAAACCTTCACTTAAATACGCGCTAGCTAATTTGCATTCTGGCAGGAAAACAGATAGACGTGAGACAGTGCAGGTACAGAACATAATTAATTAACATAAATAAACCCTACAAAATTCAAATTTATGTAAGGCATCGAAAAGCAAATCATTGCAATGGGTATAACTAATAATCTCTCCCATGAAACCTATTTAAAATTTTAGATATACTTTCCCTGAATTTTGTACTGCAAGAAAAATTAAAGCTAAACGAAGGCTTGCAATCCGCAATTAAAAATTTTTAAATATGCAGAAACTAAACGCTTAACCGATTGATTAATCCAATATCAAATCTCAGTGAATAGGTTGGCTTCATAGATATTTCCGTTCCTCCCATATGTAACCTAAATGCGACCCAGTTTTAATTAAAAAGTTCTCCAAGAAGGCATCTCACTTCTTAAACATATAGCACTGGTCTGCTTTTCCGATTATATAATCGAAAAATTGTTTCAAAGAAATTATGTTTCGCGGCAGAAATGAAAGAAATGAGAAATATTTTAACCTCGCAACTAAAATGAAGATATCTAAATTTATACATAATAGCTTTCGATTTCCATTTTTTAACTGGTGAAAAATGACTGTCATTAGATTTAAATATTTTAAAACGGAGCAGCTTTTAACTTAAACACTCAAATTATGTAAATGATTTAGGTATTGTACCAGAAATATCTAGTTTTAAAAATCAGGTTGTTTTAATAATTCTGATCATTAAAGCTAAATCAGATCTAAATACAGCTCAGGAGGACGGCGTTTTAATTAAATCATATCTGAATACGGAAATTGCGTTAAGAATATTTTTAATGTTGCCAATTACTGGTATTAGGGTCAAAGAAGCTTCAGAAAATAATAATGGCCGCACCTTAAACTATATAAAAAAAAAGTTCATGCAGTTTTGAAAACAGAATCTTCTGATACCTGAACAGAAACTTTTAAATATCACTGCTTTATCAAATAAAAAATAATTAAAAAGCGCTTGTTTGATGTTTCCATTTAAAAATAATAGGTTATTACTTGTACTGATTTTCTGACTACATAAATTTATGATTAAGATATAAGAAGTTTCGTATGATTTGGTGTAGCTACCTTTTTCCAGTATAAATGTTTACACATACAGTTAATTTGAGTGTACATGAGGGCGCGCATTTATCACTTTCCTCAGGCGAAAATGGCTCTAATAATGGCTAGGTGTCGGGTCGAAGAGATGTGTGACTGATATATGATTTCATGTATCTCATGGTAAGCAGAAGATCATTATGTTTATGGATTTGTGCATTTCTTCCTTCTTCAGGAAAAATTCATTTCATTTCTGTATAAAGCTTTGATATGGAAAGATGGTAGTGGACAAAGAACCATGTAACCATCTGATAAACATTTAAGAATAAACCTTGTAAGGTGTTTCTCCCGCCTTCTTGGCATGCCTTCGTGGTGTAGTGGTCAGCACACTCGACTTGGTCGACTTGGTAGTGGTCACACACTGCATGAACTTTAAGGTTATTTAGAACACTCAACTTCGATATCAGAACACTCGACTTCGATATCAGAACACTCGACTTGGTAGTGGTCACACACTGCATGAACTTTTTATGAACGACGTGAAACCGAGAGGCCCGTGGTTCGATTACCGGCGAGGGCGTTGCACATTTTTCACATCTCCTGCTTCCAAAAACTCCTAATGTCTTTATGCTGGCGCCCGAACTAAAAAAGGTGGTGGATGATGTTTCCCCACTACCAGGATTTGGCGATTGGGGCCCCTAATCCCCAGTCGCTGTTTAAAAGGGAAAGTATGTTAGGTATTTCTTCCGCCTTCTTCGCATGCCTTCGTGGTGTAGTGGTCAGCACGCTCGACGCGTAACCGAGAGGTCCGTGGTTCGAATCCCGGCTAAGGCGTTGCTCATTTTTCATCGCTCTTGCTTCTAAATAACCTTCAAGTCTCTACAACCTGAACTTAAATTACATTTGCCAAACGTACCTTGCCCTTGTTAAGTTCGCAGCACCTTGTATCAGCTCCATTATTTGATTTCCGCCTACAGCTTAATCTGTCATCGGTTCATAACTAGAATGTCTATTCTTCTTACCAGAAACTGTATTGCCTAGCATCTAGTTTTGAGGTTTTCGATTTCAAATTTGAAGCAGACCTTTAAGATTTGATACTTGGCCAGACTTGTGTGTTCCGAACTGCGAACTGAAATAGCATAATGTGTACCGAGGGAGCAATTTGAGCTGACATCATTGGTGTGTCTCAGAAGACTTTTTTATTTTATTTATTTATTTATTTATTTGCTATTGTCGTCTTTGGAGGTATAAGTGAAATGACGAAAGCTACTGCTATCAAAGGTAGGCTTCGCCTTTACTTCTGTCATGATTTCCAGAATTGAGGTCCACTTTTTTTTTGTGACTTTAAAAAGAATGTTTGGGTTCATTTTGATATTTCTGCACCTTTGCACTCCTGTGAGGACAGCAAGGCTTGCTATTATGCTCAAGCTGTTATTGCGCTTCCTCTGGAGGAAAAAAATCTACTTTCTGTGCACCACGGCCAAGGTTCTAGAGGGCTGAACTAGCAACATAATTTAAACAAATATTGTTGAGATAGATACGCATGCGACAGTGAAAGTACCCCATAGTTTAGATATGGACGTTAAACTGTCTACTGCTTTTTCACTAGTTGAACTTGTGTTTATGTTTTCTTCAGCAATGAACACTTCATGGCATTTACTGATCTTGGGTGACTATTTTCTTGGACTAGAGTTTATTCGTTCCTTTTCACGAGTGAACATCCAAGTTGACGCAATTAGTTTTTACTTGAACAGTTGTGGACCATTTATTATTCATGGACAAAAGCGTACTGTTTTCTTTATCTAATGCCTTACTTTGTTTGAAGGCAGCGGGACAGAATCTTGGATGTTTAACATCGTGCACTGCACTTGTGTACACCATATCTTTTGTACTACTAACTGTAAATACCACTTAGATATGACTAATTTATGTCGAATGATCTGCCGTCGCTACCTTGCTGTGGTGGCTGCTAGAGAGTAGATTTTTTCCCACTTGTCGGGCATTATTACGTTTAGTTATACCTTAGGTCGGAAGCCTGGTCAGTGGTGTTCTCTTCTATAGTGTTATTTACTTTAATTACTGTTCTTAATATAATGTTATTTACTTTATATCTGTTCTATAATGTTATTTATCTTAGCCGGTTAGTGATTGGGAGCTATACCTGTTCGAATTTTAATAAAGTTTCTGATGCTCCCGACACTTATACCTATACCTGTTCTATAATGTAATCATCCGATTATCATTATTAGAAGTACTGATATTCATCGTTTATTCAGCCATGAATTTTCCTACAGTAAATTCAATTAATCGTATGCTTGCCCTCTTGTAGCAGTGTGCAAATGTGGATGGCCCAGATGGATGTCACGCAAAGAATTAGATTATTTGGGTTAGGAAAAAAACTACGAAGCTTCTGTGCTTAAAGGTAAGGTTGTCTTATGAAGGGCTTTCTAAGCGTCACATCAAAGGCAAGAGTTACATACAAGTATTAGAAGTTACAAAATATTCGGTATTATCAATAGAATTTCTCGAAATGAATTTGTAAAAATTTGGCACTGAATGCAAATGTCCAGTAGCACGTCATAGACATTTGAGGAAGGCTATTCAATGATTATTATTTCAGAGCATTTTAATGAGAATTTGTCCGACTGTATATTATTATAATTTTCTTCGCAAAAAAGAACTGCGTGGAAGAGAACTTATTTACTTTTAAATAATCAGGCTTAATTAGATAAAAAAAAATACCTGGTATCTTAGTGAAAGGAAATTGAGTGGATCATCTAAATAAGAATTGTATTAAGTGTTCCCATGAAACCTAATTCCAGTTTAAGATCGCATGTTGCCTAGTTTTAAAAATAATCACAGTCTCTCAGCGGTTTATCGAGTCTGTCATCTGAGAGAAAAAAATCGTGTCTTCGTTAGAACAATCTTAATCAAATTTTTTTCTTAGAAATTTCTTGCATGAAAATGTTGCCTCCTGAAAATGAAATCTGCTACGATTATAGAGCACTTCATTCACAGCTAGTTCAAATTACTTTTTGACATTTTATGGGAATGTAGTTTTAACTGCGACGTTATTTGCTCAGCTGTAACAACAACACACTTGCATAATAAATGAGGTCACATGCCTTTGGTATCCGCAAACCGTCTCTTCCGCCGTCAAAACCGCGAAGATATTTCGTCGAAAGACGTTTTCTCTTTATTAATACTTTTGCTTTGCGAAGATGGAGTTTTGTTAATCCAGAACTGTGACCACATCTTGTATATTTGAGAACGTTTTCTAATTACTCCAGGAGGAAAGAAAAAGTCTGATTTGGACACCACATGGCTTCCTTATACAGCCTATTAAATTATACAAATTTTTTATTGCGAATAGTTCGGAGATTTTAAGGAAAGTAATATAATATTGAAAGCACCATGTTTAGTGTTAAAACATTATTTGAATACACTGTCAGAACAAATGGCAAATAAACGAAGTCAAACTGAGTATAACATTTCATGTAAACAGATTGAATTTTACAAGGGTCGATATCCAACAGCGTAGCTCATCCTTGCGCTACGCATTGCCTACTGTGATAGGAATAAAGAATCATGGTCAGTGGCACAGTCAATGCATTTAACTTTGCCAAATAGAAACATAAAGTTAGACAAAGCAACAACCTTGTGTTTGGCGTACATTTTAGTTAAGACTCTGTCAGGACTTAGTGTTCTGTGCATCCTTTTTGGAAACATGGTAAATTCTGTAAAGGGTTCTTAACCTCCAATATTCAGTCCTGAACTGGAACAGGGAGCGGAATTTACGCTATGTTCTGATGTATCTGCTGGGCTGGATAATAACTGCCCGTGAAGGGATTTGAAATCCTCTTTTATTCAATCACTATTAAATACAAACTTCCCAACTTGGGAGAGATACAGAACATAAAAGACCGCACTTTGGTCGAACTTAACAATCAAATAAATTTAAATAAATTAAAATAGAACTTAAACTTTGCTTCGCAGAGCACTTCGCGGAAGTTGGCCTCTATCTAACAGGGTGCGTAGCAAGATGTACTAAATACTACCGCACTTTAATTTATTTTACAATGCAATCACGTAGTAAGCACTATGGCTTATAAAATTTAAGCTGCTAACTGGTCAGACGAACGTTGAGCGGCGTGACCGTGATCTGAGGCTAAGCTCTCACACACCGAGAGGTTTCTACCTCTGGCTTAAATAGTATTTGGCTGTACTTCAAAATTAGCATAAGCTGAAACCGCGCGCTTCTTCTGACAGGAAGTTGAAACAAAGAGGAGATAGAAAAGATTTAAATTAAAATAAAACTTGGTTAGTTTAACTAAAACCTTACAACTCTATCGATTTTGAGGGCAAAGAAATCTGCGATAAAGGGAAAAAGTAACCAATCCAGTCCTTCCACACGCTTTTAAAATTCTATTAACGTGATTTTTCAATTTTGTTACTATTTATGCCGACAGATGGTGCTACCTTCTCGTTTGCTTTACTCCTTTTGTGTACAAATGCAACCGTGGCTTTCTCTTCCTTGCAGATTTTTTTTTTGTTGTTGATGAAGAAGTACTTGTACCTGTTTGCCCCTAAAATCCTTAAATCTTGACTAAAATCTCTACCAAACGCAAGATTGTTGTTTTGCCTAATTTTATGTAACCGTTTTATAGCAATAATTAATTATTTTTAGATATTGTTTCAACAAATATGTTATGCTGTATTCATGTGTGAAATTTATGTTTGAAAATTGTCAAAATTTTATATATCGGTTGAGAACTATGCATTGTGTCAGTACACGATCGTGATTTCATTTATTTTATAATGTATGGCAGGAAAACCAGACAATTTTTATCATAAAATAAAACAGTAAATACAAAGAACTTATTTTTGTTCAAGTTGAAGCTTTACAATTTAATGTACGCCATCATTGGAAAAAGATAAATGTACTTGCGTACTATCGCAACTAACTTAGTACAATTTGCACAATTTTCAGACTGTGGCAAACTTTGACAATCATGCATAGAACTGTTCTTCAAGCAATCATGCTCATAATAGTTCTTCAGTCAAGCAACAATGCCATTTTCGTATGCGTTCTTTTTGTTGCATTCCAAGTTCCAACAATTTTTTTAAACAAGCCGTGATGTTTTTTGCCTGAAACTCGATTTTAAAATATGCACTTTTGGAATTTGCCAGCAATGGATAAAACTGTGATCAAAATTCTGCAGGAAGACAGGATTTCGCAAAAGAATTTTTTTCTAAAGGGAACAACGAGGACGTTACTTTTAGCAGATATAATGTTGCTAAGATTTGCACGATGCCGAGTCTCTGCATTCTGTCTGATATTTTTTAAGCAGATCGCTGTGTATTTGGGGAAAAGCATAACGCAAAAAATACACAAATATTTGGAGAAGAAAATGTTCTATTTTTTTTAAAGGAACATGATATCTTAATATTTAAAAATTTGTATTAATACAGATGTTTAATTTAAAACTTGTATTTTTAATTGTTAAAGTATGTTTTCATTTCATATGTTGGTAATGTTTGTAGATTTAAGATAAGTATGAATAATTTAGAATCTTTGTAAAGAAAGTCGCGGAAGCCACACCAGCTTCTATGCGATAAATACCTTTAAGCTTTTAATCTGTAAAAAATCATCAAATTATGCCAAGGTGATTGCGTTAATACGTAAGTACCAAAATAAAAATAAAAATTACGCCTCTATTGAGTTTTGGGTGTAATTAATATCTTCCAAATATTATTCTCCTCGGTCTACACACTGCTACGCTTAATCAGTGATGCTTCGCACATGCTTAAGAACGTCCATTGTACTCACAATAGGTTACAGTGTGCTGCAGATTGTCAAAATTTCAGGTGATTAGCCGTATTTCCTTGAGTAAGATCATACTAGTAACAGTTAATGCAGAATAGTGCACAGCAATATACTCCACACTTTCGCAGAAGGCATACGAACCGAAGCAATCCGTTATTTCAACAGGGTGGAGCAATTGCCTACATGGATAGAGGTATAGAGGAGAATTTTTCCAGATCATATAATCTCCCTACGCGGACTTAATGTGTGGCCCTGGTGGTCACTTGATCTTTCGACTTGCGACTTTTTATGGTGTTACTTAAAACTAAGAATGCTCGTCGACAAACAACAAGACGGCCATTCAATGTGAAGCAGCCACAATACCAAGAGCAACGCTAAAACTTATGCGACGTTTCGCCTTTCGAATCTAATACAGTGTGGATCGAGGAGGAAGGTATTTGAAATACGTAAGAGTTTAATATGAGCCTAACTTTTATTATTATTTTTATTTTTAAATTTTTAATAATGGCGTACATTAAACTGTTAACGCATAACATGAATGAAAATGAGTTCTTTGCAGTTACTGCTATATTTCATTTTGAAAACAGCTAGGATCTTAAGCTGCAATTTTTTTTTATTTCCAATAGCTAGGCAAAAAGTTACAAAGAACTAAAATCTTACAAACGATAGAACAAAGAACAAAAAGACCGAAGTCGTTGCCTAAGAAGCGCTGTTGCCTCCCAGTATCTCGACTCTTCTGTAAGACCACGAAGAGCCCCACATCGAAGCAGGTCGTCCCTGTCCATTTCTTCTCCAAAATTACAAATTGGGCAAATAGGATCGCTTGAAATGGCCGTGCGGTGCAGGTGGGCGGCAAGGCTATTATGTCTGTAGACAGACGGAAAGCCGCAACTGCATTGCGTCTTGGACTATCGAGAATAAGAGAAAGACTTATCATTCTCTAACTTTTTAAGGCTGTACGAGTCTGGGGATCTCGTAAGATATTAAACGTAAATAAACGTTTTAAAAACAATTTAATCCTCCAATAAGAAACGGCTGTGTTAGGAGTTGTTGTAAGCTGGCACCTCGTTTTGCAAGTAAGTCTTCTTGTTCATTGCTCCAAAGCACCCACTGGAGAACGATTTGTTTCCCCTTTAAAGTGAGAATTTTCAGGAATTCTTCACATTGCAAAATTTCAGGTGTTAATGGGTGTTCAACAGAGCTAATTGATTGAATGGCTGCGTGAGAATCAGAAAAAATAATTTGCTTTGCAAACTTGTAATGAATAGCTAATAATTGCTGTAGGGCTAAACAGATGGCTATACAGATACCTCTGCAATATAAGAATACGGTAAAGTTTCAGCAACTTTAACGGAGCAATACGGTAGCAAGCAATACGGTAGTTTTGCCAGCAGCTTAAGAATACCCGGTTGCGTTGCGAAATGGCTCATAACCAATAAAGATGAATATCTAAAATTCTGCAGTGTGGCCAAATGAGACAAGAATCCTTGATGCACTGCTTCCTTATATATCTGAAAATGTTCCATATCACAATGCTCCCAGTCTTGGCGATTTCCCCACCAAAGCAAGATGCTTCAGTTTCTCATTGCATCTGATATCTACCTCATTTGGAAAAAGTATCATTTAGGATTCTACAATTGTCAGACTTCACAAGGGATTTTCTAAGGAACTGGTAAGAGTGGGGAAACCATTCTCCTGCTGCAAACGAACCTTATTTGGAGGAAGTATCGCTTAGAATTCTACAATTGTCAGGCGTCACCAAGAGATTCCCTACGAAACTGTTAAGAGTAAGAAAAAGTATACTGGTTTGCTGCAGTAGGAAAACCATACTCCTGAAGCAAACCAGTATACTTCCAAAGTATCAAAATCACAACGCAATCCCTGCAGAATCATTAGTTCTTATGAACTCGCAGATATAGAAAACTCTTTCAAGACTTTATTTTTCGTGTAATCTAAGTCATGTTTGATAATGCACCTTGAATGCATTTATGTATATACTTACTTCATCCTCCTAATGCAGCAGTGCATTGCAGCATCACACAGCAGTCCAGCGTAGTAGAACACGATGCTGATTATTAATAATACAACCCAGAGGATTGCAAATCATAAACATAAGGAAGAGATATGTCCTACACACTTGTCTTTACCCTATCTTTATGCTTTGCAGCATCATCACACAATACTGTAGAGCGAGAAGACTGATGTTCTGGTGTCTTGTCCACTTAGGTTGTCCTGCAAATATTAATTTGAAAATTCAAATTAAGTATGGAAATAAATGTTTCTGATAGAATTCTAAAAGCCAAAATTTTTATACCTGCAAAATAAAAGTACTTGAGAAATGATTTACTATTTGTAGTAACTCATGTTATAGAATTTCTTACAATTTTGATGCAGTAAATACGAAATTTGAGCTATGCTCTTGGCGGGATTCGAATTCGCAAACTTCCGACTGCTAACCGGACTTCCTACCGCTTACATCACAAACGTATGCAGTTAAACTGGAGAAAATACCTTATGCATAACCCCCACTTAAAGGACTACTGGGGAGGAAGAAAGCCCAGCAGCTAAATTCAGATGGTGATGAATTATCCTCCACCAAAATTTAGTTGGGTGGCGCCTTAGAGCTACTTAGATTTTTTTTTTTTTTTTTAAATCTGGAAGCATGAAGAATCAGCGATATGCTCGCCAGAATTCAAACTTCGGCCCTTCCGAATGCTATCGCGGAGCACATACTGAGTGTTATATAATATGTAGGGATTGGATATTGGAATCCCAGAAATTTTGAAAAAGATTCCAAATTCGAAAACTCGAATCTCCTCGCTTTGTGCCATCCGAATCATTTAAAATATCGTAACCTTAAAAGAAAAACTTTAAACATGTTAATTGAAAAATTTCGAAAAGATCAGATAAGTTTATTGATTTCCAATGAAAATGCTCAGGTATAGAGGGGGGGGAGAACGCAATTCTAACAGGTTTTAGTGGAACATTATCACTGATTGCCATACTCTTAAT
>KK121523.1:404581-424160 GCA_000611955.2 Stegodyphus mimosarum
GTCAGCATAGGTGCACGAACCAGGCGTCTGCTTCGGAGGCCCAGACGCAGCAATGTTCGCTGAATAGTACTTTGGGAGACACTTTTGGTAGCCCCTTGGTTCATTTTGGTGGTCAGTTGCTCAACGGTAGCCCGTCTATCTGCCCGAACGCATCTCCGCAACCGTCGTTCGCCTCTGTCATCTATGGCCCGTGGTGCACCACATTTGCCACGTCGCTGATTTTGGACAGTCCCATTTTGCCATGCACGGTACACTTTTACCACGGCGGCACGCGAACAGTTCACAAACTCAGCCGTTTCGGAAATGCTTCCACCCTTGGCCCGAAAGCCAATGATCATGCCCTTTTGGAAGTCGGATAAATCGCTTCGTTTCTGCATTACGCCAACGATTGAAATGTTTTCCGAAGCCCTCACACACCTTTATATACGCTCAACTGCACTGTGCTGCCACCTGCCTTCTGTGATTGGTTATTTAACTCTGACATGGAAAGTACGTGGTGGTCACATTAATGTGACTGGACTGTGTATTACAATGAGATTCACAAAATTGTATATATCCGTATTTTAATGTCCTAAATTCTTACACTTTTTAGGAAATTTTTGCAGACATATGACTATATATTTCTAAATGCGTGCATTACAGGGCAGTATACATTTGCTAAATGAAACATATTTAAAGCTATGGAAGAATGTATTTTACTGGCACGTAAAGAGACTATGACAAAGCAACTGATGTTGCGAATCAGCTATGATCAAGGTTTATTTTCATGTCGGTTCTTATTTTTATCAATTATTTATAAAACCGTAGTACTCATGTGCTAGAGTTAGTGAAAGTAAAGTTATAAAGGTATGATTATGCTAATCATATTAAATCAGAGTATATTAAATTATTAATAACTAAGCCCGTTTTGTGATTAGCAGTTGTAAGAAATTGAATAAGATCTCTCTCATGTGTGCTTGTGGTGAAACAGTCGCCATATCAGTATCCCAGTAACAAGTCTGCTTAAGGATACCTCTGTGTGACGGCCTAAAGGTGCCTGCACAATTATGAAAATCAACTTTTAATATATAAAAAGTTGCCTTCATAAAGGTGCAGGTACCTTCATGCCAGAATACTGTTAAGACGGTTTCTCGCTTTTCGAAAAGCGATCAATATACATAAAGGTGCAGGCATCTTTGTGATGACGAATTCCATATGAAACAGGTTCTTGCAGTGGTGAAATTTAAGAGCTGCATCACTAAAAGATCTTAATTTCTTAGTAAGCTTAGTAGGAAAGCAGTATTGATTGCTTTGTGAGTTAAAACAATTGTTGCCGTCTATTGATGTCTCGGCGAATTGCGCCAGAACTGGAAAGAACCCATGTAGCTCAATTACTTCTTTCATAATAACCATCTCCACTACCATGTTACATATGCCGCTGAAAGGGAGTTCTCTTTCTTAAAGACGCCTTAATAATAGTCCTTAAATTAGTACGTGTTATAACTGCGTGCTTTATGGCGTGTTAACAGACTTCCTAATGACCAGCTACTCCAGATGGCCTCTCAAGACATTCAAATCTAGGAAGTAACGTTAAGGTACGCTTTTTGATTACCGCCCGCTTTAAAAGGGAGAGCCAAGACCTGTAAGTCACCCGTTGAAGGGATATTCGTGATGAAGAGTTTTAGCAAAGGGTGATGGTGAAGCGAAAACGAAACGTGGAGGTGGGTTCGTTAAGTCGTGATCATTTGAAGATCACGTATCAGATTGGAGGCGTAGATTGTTTTGCTGGCACTTTCTTGCCAGAAGTCATATAGCATGTCAAAGTTTGAAACCTTCGTGTTAGACCTCCGATTTTGTTATCTTTCTCCAACCGAAGAAGCGTGTTGGAAAAGTGATGAAGAATTATGAGAATTAAAGTGTTAGAAGGTGCTCAATTTATCATACAAATACCAAGCACAACTAAAAATTGAAAAAAAAAGTATCCGTTACAGCCAGTTTTATATACGCTGCAATTTTAAACCGAATGTGTAGCTGTATACGGATATACGAATATTGCATAATACTGTGGCACGCATATAGATGTATTATAATTTAGAGCAAAAACCAGTTAAATATTAAATAGCAAAATATAGAGGTTTATGAGAGAATTACTATTCAAATTGGAATATTATATATTATTATGAGAAAATTATTATTATCACAGATCAGGAATAATGTCTATTGGGTAATCTTGTAGTATGCGATCTACCGCTTTTAGTGAGGTGTTTATTTTCGAGATGGCACCAAATAAATTGCGCATTGTTTTAAACATTTCTTATTCCTGACATTGTATTGCACTTTCGAATATGAAAGCTTTTGGATTTTTATGAAGCTGATGCCGCGGCATACATTTAATCCAGCAGAATAATACGTGACTTGTTTATCATGAGTGACGAATGGCCTTTTTTGTAAGGGATGGGCCGATTTGGATATATTATTGAATCGTAAAGCATCAAAAGAACTTCGTCAATTATACAGACGGTATTCATACTCAAATAACTGAATCGTGCCGAGAGATTTTGCAGATAAATATACTACGTATCGGAATACCATAACACAAATACTTCCACCTTATCTTGCAAATACATAGTGGAGATCCGTGAATAAAAGTGATCAATATTTTATTATCATGCTGAGCTCATTTTATCGGAGTAACATGAGTAGTATTTAGTGCTGAACGACTCATAAAAAGCGCCCACTCCTACTTTTGTTTTCTAATCTTCTAATTAAATGAAATAAAAATTGTACAGATTATTACATTAATTAATGGAATCATTTACATATACGTAACCATTAGTATTTGCATAGATGCCAACTCTGTCGGTTTTTTATCACATTTTCCACTCTCCGGGTAGATTATTGAATCTCCTTGTTTGTTATTTTTAGCCTTTACTGAGAAAATGTTTTCCAACTATAAGTGAAATTTATTGAATTAATGAAACATAAATTAGGCAAATTCCATTCCCCCACCTTTCAAAATAATTCAGTTTTATTGCATCTGAATTGAATTTTTTTTACTACATTTTATTGATCTTATTAAATTTAATTTAATCTGAGTTGTCATAACCTACTATAGACATTTGTAGATTCTTATGAAGCTGGTTGTAGATCCTCATTTCACAAAATTAGAATTTTTACATAGTTTTATTTTTGAAATTGATATTGATTTTTAAAAATTTAGCATATTTATCAAACATAATTAACGTCCAAATAATCATAAAGCTGTTGAATGCTTTCAGGCCTGGATATTTTTTTTTTAGCTTTTCCTATGCTATAAGGAAATTTGTAACTACTACTTCCAGAAAATAGTATTTTAAAATCTGAACTAATAGAAAATTTCAAACAAACAATTTTCTCTTAAATTTTTATGCGTTTATTGGTGTAAATAAGTAAAAAATACTAAAATACCTAAAAATGAATTTTTGAAAGTTTTTGTTTAAAATTCTAAATTGTGCTGCTTTTTTAAAATTGTAGTTGGATATTATAGCATAATTTCGATAAAAGAGTTTTATTTCAATTATAATAGCGATTTTAATACCTTAATAATTTTTATGCATTTATTCTAATGTTAAAATAGTATTTAACTGTAATAATTAATTGTGCTAATATTTTATAGTGATTATTTTTTTAATTTATTTCTAGTTATGCATAAGATTTTTTTGTTTTACTGTGAATTTAATTTATTAGCCCAAAAGAGGCGATAGCCCAGAACGGCTATTAGTCTCGAAACGTCATTTTCCCTATAAATGCCCGTTTCACTTTGAAAATTGTTGCCACCAAATATTATCCCCCTGTATTATATTTAAAAGAATTAAATAATAAATAATTAATTAATAAGAATCTTCATGAATACATGTATGTTTCTCGCCGTGTGAGAAAAAAAACGGCGGTATCTAGAGACATAAAATTTTGAATAACGCAATCCTCCACCCAAACATAGACATCTGGAAGGCCGAATTTCGAATTTGCTTTAATCCATTTCATATTTTATAAACCTTTAACGAATTTTCGATTAACAAACTCAATGAGTTGCAATGGCAACACCGTACAGAAAATAACATTTTTATCTCCAGCGCGGAAATTCTAAAGATATTTTGTTTTCAAATATTTTGTGATGTTGCCGTTGAATTGAATTTTATGTGCTTTACGTGCGAAGAACATGATATTCAATAAATAAAGGTAACACACAAAACGTTAAAAAAGTCCCTTTGGGCGTAGTATAAAATCTGAGTGCTTCCAGATTTTACTATATTTTATTTTTTGAATTGCACTCAGAAAAGTTTATGCTACGAATTTTATGAGTTATTAAAATTAATAATCATCTTGTAATGTTAATAATTAATGACCATATAATCAAATAAATGATCGTCTTGGAATATTATAATAACTTTAGAATCCGCTGCCTGAAAATATTCATAAAATTTTTTAAAATATTATCAGATATTTTACCTTATTTGTTTCAAAGCATCATGTACTATCAATCATGTTTAATTTTACTTTACTTGTACGCAAAAGTAAGTTAATATACTTTGTGTTTAGAGTTTTTACCATTTTACCGAAGTAAACATGTTTATATAAGAATTATGCATGAAAATAATGCGCAAAATGCAGTAAAAAGTGCTTTAATGAGATATATTAAATCTTACATGAACAAACTGTGACTTTCATAATCTCATCAATATACCACCACAGTATGATGAACCAACT
Organism: Stegodyphus mimosarum; assembly: GCA_000611955.2. Taxonomy (NCBI): domain Eukaryota; kingdom Metazoa; phylum Arthropoda; class Arachnida; order Araneae; family Eresidae; genus Stegodyphus; species Stegodyphus mimosarum. Next base: position 409,307 of record KK121523.1, read on the forward strand.
AGGTTTTATTTACACTCGAAGCTTTTATTGAAAGAGCCAATACGGCCTGCGAACTAATAAGTTTGGAGACTCCTGGTCTAAGAGAGCAAATAAAACTTTAAACAAAAATGTAGAATTTAGTTACAATAAATGGAAATAATAATAATAATAATAATTGTCCCTTTTCCGCGGGGATTTCGATTGTTTTCTTGCATATGTTTTTTTATTATCCCAAACTAGTAATTTATTCATATTCTTCCTTTGGTAAGCAAAAGAAAAAACAAGGCGGCGTATTTTAGAAAAGAAAAAAAAGTGGCGGTCGAGGTATTTTCGGCATATCTGCAACGAAAGGCTGAAAACATTGGGAAGTTAACCGCTGGCTGTAATGATCTTTGTGATTTTTTTAACATCCAATCCAAATCTAATCCAAGGCATATGATCAAAATATTGTCTATAGCAAATTTTTTGGCATTTATCCTTCTTGTATTTTTATATCTTTTTCGCAACAAAAATTGCCTTTTTTTTAATCCATGCCCGCATAATGATCTCTTTCTTTCTGTAATGGTGCTTAGAAGAAAGGTGGTATTTTGATAGATTCTGTGGCATTTTTAAAACAGTGACGCGCGTGCAACCCGCCGCTCATTACTCAAGTACAAAAACATCAGTCAGACTGTTTTCACTGCTGAAACGCTTCAGAATCACAGTCAGCTGATTTCCTTCGGCACTCGTATTTAAGCCCCCCCCCAAAAATGTAAAATTTTTTCCTAGTTCGGTTTTTGGCGCAACAATTTATATTTTGTAGCCGATATTCATACGCAGTGGTACATTTATAAGAACATTGCACACAGTCAAAAATTTTTCAGTACGTCCAGGTAAGACGTATATCCAAGCTAGCAACGTAATTTGAAATACAGTAAATTCGTGTCGAACGCAGATTTCCGGAATGCGATTTCGCGTATATGTGGTATCTAGTGATTGCAAAAGCGTACCAAAAAATACATTAGCAGTATTCAGTATTTTTTAATCGTTGTAGCGGAATTACCGGTATTAGCAATTTTTCGAAAAAGATACAACACAGTTGTTTCTTTGCCATATTTATTAATTTTATACAAAAATTGCTTAGACTGTAAAAATATAACCAATTTTGTAATGTACAAATATGAAATAAAGGAATGAATATAATTATCAAATATTAATAATAAGAGCAGTAAAGTAATAATTTATAGCATTAAGAACAAAAAATATCATATTAAAATAAACAATTACAATATTAAAATACAATAAATAAATAAAAATATGCATCAACTATCAGATTTAATGCATATAAAAAAATTTAAATGCCTGAAAGCTTTCAGATAATGCCTAAAGGGGCGTTTATAAAACGTTTTATGTGTTACCTTTATATATTAAATATCACGTTCTTTGCATTTAAAAAAGGAAAAATTCAACAGCAATATCACAAAATATTTAAAAGCAGTATATCTTTAGAATTTCCGATATACAGTCTCAATCGCCGGAGATAAAAATGTTTTTTTCGTGCGGTGTTGCCATTGTTCGCTTTGAAATAGTTGAGTTTGTTAATCAAAAATTCATAAAAGGTTTACGAAATATGAAATATGATAATTAAACAAATTCAGAATTCGGACGTCCATGAGATGCAGATTCTTCACTATTTAATTTAAATATAACACAGGGGGATAATATTTGGTGACAACAATTTAAAAAGTTATTCTCCTTTTATAGTGAAACGCCACAAAATGCCATTTTGAGAGTAATAAACCTTCTGGGGTACGCCCCCCTTTGGGCTAATAAAGGACAAAACATATAGTATATTACGAAGAGTAAATATGACATAAAAATCTTAAGTTATCCTATTGTATATTATTTATTAATAGAAAATAAAGTAATTTATTAACTGCATATTTTTTAAATGTTATCTTAAAAAATATAGTGCATGTATTAGAAGAATATTTTTGTACAATTTACCTGGAGCTGAAAATATTCTTTCTGCATCCAAGCTGGTTTGTGGTACCAATAATGAGCGATATAACTTCTAAATATTTGCCTCGAAGTCCTAGCAACTTCGTCTGTCGTCTAACGGTTTCGAATAAATCTTTTTTTTTTTTTTTTTTTTTACTTTTGTATTATTGTTAGTGGCAATTTTTATAGCTAATCCTAATTTTTTCTCAAAAGAATTTTTTTCCGATATTAACATCAACTTCCTATGGATAAGTTCGTGTTTGATTGTCATAAATGTTTTTTACGGAAATTTACGATGAATTTAATTAAATTTAACCTTTTCAGCCTTTTCCTTCTGTTTCTTTTTAAAATTCGTTAAAATTATGTAAATTCCTTAAAATACTTTCTAGTTCACTATCCCTATCCTCTGTGCAAATTTTCAATGCATTGTGTAATTCCTCGAATAGAGGTGTGTCCTGGTCTTTAAGTGATAAATATAAATTTTTGTTGATTGCAACATAAAATGTATTGCTATTAATAAGTTAGAATCCTTTTAATATAATGCCTCTACAGGCAACTTTATTGGAAGCAGAGCTGATACAGATTTAGGTATTAAATTGAAGTTTACTATGGAAAAATAATTTATAATTTAAATTAATTAGTCGATTAATACTTTCTGAATTGGATTTTTAATTTCAAAAATCTTTCCATTATTAAAAGAAAACTATTCCAGTGCATTTTAGAATGTAAGATTAGCATAAGTTCTCTTTTCATTTTAGGGAGTACATATTTTTGTAAAATGCCATTTTTTATAACGAACGTTTAAATACCTTAACAAGTTTCGAATTTTCTTTAATATTTTTCATCTATTCGAAATACTTTTCATAATAATATTTTTTCATCCTCTTTACTATTATCTTCTTCATACAAAAATAAGATACTTGCAGTAACTATTAGCCCAGAAAGGCTATTAGTCTCGAAACGTCATTTTGCATCGAATCACTAAAAGCGTTGAGTCACTTTTCAAATAGTTGTCACCAAATAATATCGCCCTGTAGTCTAAAGAAATTAAATAACGAAGAAATTGCATGAATGTATGTATGTTTATCTCGCATTGTGAAAGAACAACGGTATCTACAATCGTCAAATTCTGATTAACGTAGTCCTCCATCCCAATAGGGGCACATGGAAGCCCGAATTTTGAATTTTGAATTTGTTTTATTATCTATTTCATGTTTTGTAAAATTTTAACGAATTTTTGATTAAGAAGCTCAACGAATTCAAAGCGAATAGTGGCAACACACTGTACAGAATAAAATATTTTTATCTCCAGCACGCGAGACTGTCTGTCGGAAATTTTAAAGACTTGCTGTTTTTATAATTTTTTAGCCCAATGTGGCGTTAGCCCAAATGCTCTTGAAACGTGTTTGTGTCTGTTTTCAGATTTTATTTATTTATTTTTAAATGAGAGAGAGAATCTTTATTCTTTTCATTTCTGAATACAGCGATGTAGAATTAAAATAATAACATTAATAAAAGTAATAAATATTATAAACGGACTTTTCTGTACACCTGGTAATTGCGAAGGATATAAACAGATGTATTTATTTAAACACGCAAATATTAGTTCTCCCCCCCCGATATTCATTTTTTTAAAAATAGTTTATTGTTTTTTGACGCGAAATAATTAATGTAGAACGCATACAAGAAAATAGAGCTAAACAGAAATCATCAAATTCTATAGCAAACAAAAACATTCTGTTTGCATATCGTGCAAATTTAAACTAGAGTTCATGATTTGTCTATGTCCGTGTGTACCAGCCAGTTCCTTTTATAAAATCCCTTTCAAAGACATCTCTCCTCATCATCCAAGCATAAAAGGCCGATAGCTCTTTTATGCTTTGCTCTAATTCATGATAAATCGAATCGATTGTTAATCGTTTTTCTGTTTACCAACACAAATACTTCTATTCTAACAGACATGTACTAGAAAACTTCATATCGAACTGAGAACATTTTGGAATAGCACACAGACTAAAATTGGAAACTGTCTCCGCACAGTCATTTGATTATCCTAAGTACACTACAAAAACATTTACATTAAATTTTTATTTCGATTTTCGCTCTATATATATTTGATAGACAGATATAAAGCAGCAAAATAATTTATAAATTTCCATTTCGAAAATAATTCGTAATTTAGAAGTACCTTAAGCATAAAGTACCCATACGTATTAATTTGGAAAAAAGTATACACATTTGTAAATCACTAATAAAAAATTTGAATAAAAAATCACTAATATTTCATTAGTGAATTTTTTATTAGTGATTTAGAAGTGTGCATATTTTGTGATAAGTTCAATTAATGTAATAAGTTCAATGTAACAAGTTCATTAAGAAAGATCCAAGTGATAATGCACTATAAACCAACATTTTTTATATTCTGCCAAATAAATTCTTTAATTTCGAATACTCTTGTTTGATTGATTATGAAAAGTACACAAGGATTATTTATCTACCTGACGAGACTGATGTCTTCGCAGAAAACGTTTTAAGAGAAATTGATTCGCGTTCATATAACATACGGAGGAAACCACAAAAATGCCCACGTGGCCTGTACATTTGCCTGGGATCGAACTCAGCATTCAGTGGTTTAACCACTCGGTCTCAACGGGGCTTTGTAAGAAGACGAAAGAGGAATTTACTCTCCAATTTAAACGCGCTCATCGGGAAAATACTACATAATTTTCAGATGTGTGTTTTAATTAATGCAAATATTTGTGTTAACTTAATAAACAAATTCAGCGGTCTTATTCGCTTTGCTCAGTTTATATCAATATCTTGATTTATTTGCTTAATTTCTGAAACCTATAACTGTTAAATAATAATAACCTGTCATCATTTCAGGTAAAGAAATGGGGTATATAAACCAAAATAAAAAAAAAAATCACTGAACTAAAAATTTAATTTTTCAACTAGTTAGGTTAAGTGCTGTTTCTGTTGTTCACTTTCTATATCATTTATTTCACATTTTGTTTATTTGATTTCAAATACTTTTTTTAAATAAACAATTTTTCGTTTTGAGTTCTTGATAATAGTTTGTAAATATTGATTTACGATTTAATTGAAAAACTCCCACTGACAACCATTCGTCGAATGTTTCATTGGCAGTTCAGTAAGTCTAGTTAAATAAAAACAATAAAAACGTAATAATAAATTCCGCGTCATTTTGACAAGCGTCACGTAGATTGTCGGTGGCCCGGTATAGGGGACAATGTCATTAAATCTTCCTTCTTTCTTTTTGGATATAATTAGTTTTCTCGTCTTTTCTAAAAGTCTTTCGTCATTTCAAAATTTTTGCTGTTGTTCCTGTCGCCGCATAGCAATGTTTCTGTTTTTGAAAACGGGAGCAACTTACTACGACAGGAAGTATCTGTCAACTTGCTGGGGAGTTTTTTCCCCCTCGCTAGTCTGAATATTTATCTTCGCTGCTGTTATGAATGGATGGTGAAACTTTTGGTATTTTAATAAACAAATACCTGTTTTCTTTATTTAAAAGTGATTAGTTTGTTTTTCTTTTTTCTTTTGTTTTTCACTTCTTACTTTTTTTATTTATGTGAAATAACGTATTTTGTAAATTATGCACAAGATTTCCAGATTAAAATTTTGTTTTAATGACAAACAAAGTATTAAATAATCGTTTTACAGCTTTGTAACAGTCCCTAATTAAATTACGCCAAGAAACAACCTTGTTTTTGGCGTAAATTTTAGTCAATTGATATCGAGGAACAAAAGTACAGGTCCCTATGGATCAGGAGCAAAGAAATTTGCTGCGAAGGGAAAGAAAGCCACGATTCAAAAAAGTAAAGTGTACGAGAAGATAGCGCCATCTCTTGGCGCAAATAGTAAAGAAAATTGAAAAATTAAGTTAATGGAATTTTAAACATGTTAACAGGGAGTGGATTGGAATTAATGTCATTAATTAAACAAGATGAAGGTACTTAAAAAATATCACAACCATCATGGCGCAATTTAGCGACGCGACTTTTTACTGATGAAAATGTAAATGTTACTTAGCATGTGCACGTTGGTGCTTTTTGCGTTTTTTTTTTTTTTTAAGAAGAATTCCCGAACTATCGATATTTATAGTAAGTTTGCTAAAAAACATTAACATAGTCGTACATAACAAATATTAACATAGGAAAAGAAATTTATCAATTTAAAATACAAATGTGAATTACTAAATAAGGACCATGTCAAGCATTAAGAAAAATAAAACACTTAACATTCTTCTTCGAAACTTTCTGTAATTTTTTTCCCTTAGTCTTTTTCCGAAGTATACAGCGATCTGTTTTCGCTTAAAAATATCAGAGAATTGACAGGGAAGACTAGGCTTCAGCGGCAATGTTCGACAACAGCGGCTATATGGGAAACGCATTTCCTTGTTGTTCTGTTTAGAATATTTTCAGCAATATTCTATATTACTGCCGAAATTTTACCTTACTTTCTTCCACTGTTGGCGAATTCCACAAGCTCATATTTAAAAACTAAGGCAAAAAAATATCACGATTTGTTTGTAAAAAGCGTTGGAACTTCGAATACTACAAAATAGAAAGCACACGAAAATGGCGGCGTTGCCTAACTGAAAGGATTGATATGAGAATGGTTGCCGGAAGAATAGTTATGCGCATGGTTACCAGAGTTTGTCATTTTCTGAAAGTTTGGCTGCTTCTACTAAGATAGTGGCGATAGTACGTAAGTACCAAGATGAATACTTGTGAATGTGAAAAGGTTAAATTTTTGCAGACACAAATTCAAAATTATGTTTAAATTTTCAATTATGATTAGCTATCAAACACTTTCGCCTTTTCGGACATGAGATTCCTGTTCCTTCATGCGAAACTTTAATGCTCTTTTAGTTTGGCCGATATGTCTCAAACCACACTGACAAGATGTGCTGTTAATTCATCAAGAATTAAAGTCAGAAATGGAATCTTTAAGAATCGAACCGCAAATTTTATTAATAGGAGAGAAAAATGAGAAATATTGAATAACTGGTAGAAGGACGAAATGGAAGCACGTCAAGAATATTAATGTTGCTTGTGATAGAGGAATGTCTTCTTCGATGGCAAGAGGAAAAATTTTTAAAGGTTTTAGCAATGACCACGGGAGAAAATCCTCAGTCAAGGGCAGCTGATTTTAAATAATTACGTTCATTAGCAAGCGAAGCTTCAGAAGTACAAATTTTGAGAGCGCGAAATACATAATAGTAAATCGAAGTCATTGTTTACCTAGCCGGGTGACATGACTCGTCATAGCGAGGCAAACAAGCAGAAAAGAGTTTACAGTAAGCAGCACTGCTGAAATCAGATTCATTTCGAATGATAAGAACATTAATCCTTCCTAATGCTTTTAAAATTTTATTAACTTAAAACTTTCAAGTTTCGTTACTATATCTGTCGATAGATGGCGCTGCCTTCTCGCTCGCTTTGGTCCTTTTGGGTGTAAATCCAAGCGTGGCTTTCCTTTCGTTGCAGATTTCCGGGTTAAGAAGGATCTGCACCTGTCTGACTAGGAAATCGATTGAGTTTTGACGAAAATCTACACAAGGTTGTTGCTTTGCCTCATTTTGTTTTACTTTGACGTGTTTTTCTTCTGGCTTGAGAATGACTAATGTGTAACGTTAGAACCTCTTTTGTTAACTAAGAAAGTAACAGTAAATTATTGTGAAAATAATCAGCTATATCTGCATTATAAAACAGACACAAAATAGATATATTTATTGAAAAATATAGTAACGACAAATAACTTATTTTCACGCATATTCGCGTATCCCCCCTTTCACTTCTTCCCACTTTCACGAAGTAATGTAATAAGAGTAATCGCGAATAACTTTTCTTATCAGACTTCTATGGAATATCCATTTTGACCGTTCACGAATCCATTTTTTTTTCGCGTGATGGCTGTACGTACGAACAGGATAAAAGATTCTTTTCTGGAACGGACTGTAAAATGGATTTTTTCGTGACAGCTGTAATGTATCTCGCATAACTAAAAAACGGTTAGCCGTAGAACGTCGAAATTTTGTATGGGAGTGCTGTAACATTTTGTTGTGGAACTCCCCTTTTTATTGCAATATCGGCAGTAACAAAAGTTATATATATATACACATACCCATCTCCCTTTCCCGGCTTGAAATTCCTTACCCGGCCTTTATATTCGCAATCGTTCGTCGTAATCATACTTCTAATTGCAGAAGTGTCTTAAATGACAAAAATATTCATGTTTTCGCAATGCCAAATTTAAAAAAGAAATTTAATTTTGAACAAAAACGAAATCTTAACTTTTAAGCGGTCTGCCGGTTCTTATCCTTATATTTCAGAAAGTTTTACACTCGTTGCGAAAAAGGAAAATTATAAGAAATTTGATTCCCGTAGAGGGAAACTAAAACTGACCGGGATACTTAATTTCAAAATTTGCAGTTTTTATAGCCATTGTGAACTTGTCTTGAGGGATCGGTCAATTAGGTTAGAATAATTCGAGTAAATAAGAGAAGTGCAGAAAAAATAATTTAATTGGCCGTATAAGGAAGTCATGTGGTGTCCGCATCAGATTTTTAAGTAGTAAAATCTAGATGTAGTAAAATATATATACATATATATATATTTCATTCTGAAGAAACTGGGTAAAAATGTATTAATTAATATTTAAAATTTTAACTAAAACTCGCAGAATCGAAGTATGTTCCAGAATGTACGTTTCAGACTTTTCCTGATCGATTTCACCAAAAGCAAAAACCAAAAATTTGTAAATCGTTTTAATGAACTGTTTTAAAAATTAGCAGTGGTTTTTTACTGCCCGTGAAAATACATTTTTTTATTCTACTTAACTCTAATAACTAACTGGTATGCTGTAGGTGAAAGGTTATCTCTAAGCCGAGACTTCAAACAACCATAAAGTTATGAAAGTACAAATGCAGATCCTTGCGGTCCATTATGTAATCTTTTCTGCTTACTTTCGAATGTTCCGTCAAATGTCGCCGTCTCTTTCCTAAAAGGAACTACCCCGTTCTCTCTTTTATAAAAAAAAAAAACTGTCCTTAATAACCTTCGGCTTAGCTAAACACAAGTGACCTCAAACCCTTTTTTTAATCGTCTCTAGACCCTCCGAAAAAGGTCGTTGACTTTTCCTTTATATTTTTCTGCGGTTTCTTCTTAGCTGGTCTTTCTATTTCTGCTTGTTTTTTACCTATCTATTATTTTTTTAGTTTGTTTTGTTTTAAGCTCTTCAGTCACAGTCAACACCTCCATTTTGGTTCCGGATGTAATCACCTGAAAGTGTATGCGTAGCGGCAATTTCTGCAGCGGTTTTTCTCTCTGATGATTTCCATATGATGCATCTATTTTGGCAAACACTCCTCCACATCGTATGCGTTGTTTTCTCTTGATTTTTTTAACATCAAAAGGATGTTATTGTTTGCACGTAATTAATGAATTCTTGCTCAGAATAAATACATTAAACGTTTCATCACGAAAGAGAATTGCAACATTGTTATCTTTTAAACGAAATTTAATTTAAACGTGTCTTATTAAATTAAATTTCTTAAAGGGAGATGCTTCGAGATGTTTATGGTTTTCACTTCATGAAGTTAGGGACCTGAAAAAATGGAAACCACTGTAATGTGGGAGAAGTATTTGTTGCAAACTTCGTGCAAAAGCGATCCAATAAAATAAACCCGCAACTACGTTTTGAATAATTAAATATTTTATTTTATTAAATAAGTGCCTTCTTTATGTTTAGTGTTTTCCTTAGTGTTAAGTTACATAAACTAATACCATGGCATTTTTTTTTTCCACTTGGCTTTGCCGTTTTCAACAGTTTTTTTTTAAAAGCATGATTTTATGTCTATCTTTAATTTCTAGTGGATTCATTCTTGAACTCATAGGCCTGTTGTAACAGCTTAACTTAAAATTGTTTGCAATGTTAACCTCCTGAACAGCACTGGGCTTCGCTAAGAAATTCCAATTTTTCCAAAACTGCCATGAGAAAGAAATATTTTCTTCATTTTAATTCCAAAATGCCCTTGTACTTGTAGGCATTTATATTTATTTTAACTAACCAGTTAAGTTTATGCTTTCCTTCCTATAAGCCTTCATTGCCCTAATTGTCAATGCCATAATATTTAAATTTAGCGTGCGTGAAGGAATGCAAATTCTACCATTAGGAGTAAAGGTTTAAATACTGAGCTCTAGAAGGGGGAAAAAGAGTGGGTAAGTACTATACCTATGTAGCGTGAGCTTCTGTTTCTGCATTTATTGCTGGTTTAAGAGGCGTAACTGCCTTTACTTTGCTGCCACGTGACTTCGGGTTTAGGTAACAGGATTATCTGAGCCCTGGGAAAAACTCTACTGTTGTGTTAATATCTTTGAATTTTAAGTTTAATACTTGTTAGTTGAGTTACCACCCGAGCGAGGCGTAGTCTGTTATCGTCAAGTCGACATATTTTGAATTTTAAAGAGTTAAATAAAGGGTTATTTAACCCTTCTCCTCTCTGGTTCCTGTACCAACTTCAGCTGTCGTTCTGAAAATTAGGTAACTAGGCGTTATATGCTTTATACTTGGATTTATGTACTTTTAACAGATATCTTCAATTTCTTGGACATATTTCAAGATGCAAGTACATATACTTTCTTAAAGATGTCACAAAGATATTGCAGGCGGTATATATACCTCCTTGTCGACCAAAGGAAAACTAAAATTTACAAACCAAGATACGATTACAATTTATTTTGAATCATATAATTTTGATTTTTTTAGAATATTAAAATAAATTGGAATCTTTGACGGTGAACTCATTAAAGTGTTACATAGTAATTTGAAGTGTTCAGATTGTAGTATTTTAATAAAAACAAATATAATGATATTTTTTATACGAATTTTTTTTACTTCATATAAAGTAGTCGTAAATTTTATTTATTAATTAATGAATTCAAAAGCAGTGAGCTATTTCCGTTATAAAAATTATTTTCTTATAATTTATACTATCTTTATTCGCGCGTTTCACCCCTTCCCGTATCTCACCCCTTTTATCACAATGACCTACACACATATTGTTCTCCTTATCAGCTTGTCAGTGCAGTTTACCATTGGTCGAAAGGCTACGACAAGTGTTCGAATAAGTGACCTCAAAAGAGAGAAAAAGTGACATGTATCTTTTAGGTTTCTTCGTGAAGAACTAGGTGCGCGTTATACGGTGAATTTACCTAAAAATTAAAAATTATAGCTTGAAATTATATATGCGCGTTATACACCGGTGGGCGTTATACGCCGGAAAATACGATATATATATTTTATAATATGTTAAATTCTTCCATTAAATCTTTCTCTTCAGAAATGGCACATACCGCATAATCCTTGTCAATTGATTTTCGGAATATAACCTTAGAACAAGAGCAACATCTGCGAATAATAATAGGTGATGAAATTATCAAAAAGTAGATCGATTTTGTAATGGAGAAAGTTTTAGGTAACGCTCTCTTGAAAAAGATAAAAAACAGTTCTCTAAAAGCGAGCGTATTCCCTGTAGTTAATAACAAAATGCTAAAACACTTAACAAGAAAATTGCATATTCACTTGATAATTTACATTATAAAGTATGGTACATAACTAGTAGCACTTTCTCGTGGAAATAAGACTCTGTGTCGGAGCAATTATTTGAAAATTCAATTGTATAACTGTTTAATTTTTACGCAGAAAATCAGAGGACAGCTTAAATTTCACGTTTTACATGAACTATGCTTAGGCTAAGCATTTACAAACAGTGTTTAATATGATGATTTTGTGATAAAAACTGGAAATTTTCTTTTGAAGATCAGGAGAAATTGCGGTGAAGAATAGTCTCATGAATAATATATTAAAAGGGAAATTTTAGTTTTAAAATAGTAAGTCTGCAGCTTAAAAACGAATGACAAAAAATAATGAAATATTTTTTTTCATAATTTTTTGTGTTTGTAGCAAAATAAATCAGCGGAAGCATAAAAACGATTAAATCGTATTCCTGTAGCTGTTGATTCAGTACCCGCGGTTTACCACAATTTCCTCTCAAATAAATCAGTAAATAAATGAATAAAATAAATGTGGTCCATCAACTTGCAAAACGCAATAAGAAACGACGGGACGTGATGTTTTGAAATGCAGCAGCACAAAATTAAGATCCCTGTTCGCCCGCGGTAGTTTCGATCATAGCATGCGAGTCTCATTTCTTAAGCGAGGCTTTGTTGGAAAAGTATAATTTTTGCGGTTCTGTGTTTTTGAACCCTAAAAAAGATTTACATGTTTTACTCACAGAAAATTGCATTCGAAGGTCAGCACCTTCTGACCACACGGCAAAGCTCGAGTACCCTCGTCTGCTTTCAAATATCAGCTACGGTTCTGTGTTCTTTGAAACTGTACATTACACTTTAAGGTACAGGCATAGTAATTTTTGCGCTTATGGTCTCTTGAAAGATAGTTTAGAACTTTACAATCGCTATTTTTCAGCACATCACACAGCGAAAAGTTTCCCGTATATTTTGCGAGATTATTGTATAAGAATTATCATCCACCGGGCTTGGGGTCACGGTTTGAACAAATTCTGTATTCTATATTCCATGTATAGCTGACTTTATCTAAGGCTAGGTATAGCTGACTTTTTCTTACTTCCAAAGCCTTATAAGTCTGCGCAGCGGCGCCTGAAATAAAATGTGGTGGTTGATAACTCGTGATCACCTGGATTTGGACAACTGGGTTTTCTGTCTCTCCCCAGTCGCCTTTTACGTTGAGGGGGACTATGAGGACTATCACTGTCTTCCGAGCTTTCTTGATGCTAGTGGTTAGCATTCCTAATGTCCAACAGTCGACTGAATGATTCGTGGTTCGAAACCGGGCCTGAACACAGTTCATTTTTAAAGTCTCCTACTTTGAAAGCGTAGTAAATTCATGTATGATTAGACAGAGAAGGGTATGCACTGTAATACTCTGCAGCTCATACAGATATTTTTGTAGCTGTCTTGTGCAGCGGCTTGGCGCGTTTTTGCACTGGGAAATAGTTACATATGTGTGAGGAACAAAGAGTTAACAATTGAACTCATTTTTTGCAATAGCATTGTGTCACTATAGCGGTTTTACATTGTCAGATACTGATTATGCTTATTAGTTTCCATGGAAGTCATAAATCTTTAAAGGACCAAATTTATTACAGTATAAAATTTTGCTAGCAGTTTATTAAAAAAATAACACACACGTACTGGAAAACTGAATATCTACAAACTTTTTCAGGTGCCCATAGTTCAGTAATTGCGGCTATAATTGCCTGAAACACTCTATTACACCCTGCTTGGTGCCTAAACATGAATTATGCTATACAGGCCTGTGTTATTTTTACTTCCTTGTACGAAATAAAAAGGAAGTATTGTAATCGCGAAAAATTTCGGGTTTCATATTTCAACGAAAATATCCATTTTGACCTCTATCGAATTTAACGATTTTTTGCGTAATATCTAAACGTAAGGACAAAATAAAGGACTCTTTTTCCCCAATAAAATTAAAAAACTGATTTAAAATGGATTCTGAAGAGATTTTTTCGTGGCGTCTGTGCGTACGTACGAACGTATGTATGTATGTATCTCGCATAACTCAAAAACATGTATCCTCAGAACGTTGAAATTTTGTATATAGGACTGCTATAACATGTAGATGTGCACCTCGCATTTTGGTTGCAACCGCCCGCACCAAAAGTATATAAATATATGTATATATATAAATTAAAATATAGTAAACAGTAATTATTTAAAATAGTAATTTTAAGATAAAAATTATAATTTAAACAGAAATTGTGTAAACAAATTAATGCTAATTATGAACTAATCTATAATATCATTTAAATTCAGTAGCATAAGTAAATCAAGTTCAATTTTTACTAATTAATAAAAATGAAACTAAATTTTATTAAAATGCATACATGAATGATTGCTGAGTAGGCCGGAGACAGACTTATCAAGGGGAAGTTGCCTCCAAACCTAGCTCCCCAATCATTCAATTCGTGTTTCGTCATTCATGTATTCAAGGGCAATAGTTAAAACCAAAAGTAAAGAACATTCAAAAAAAATACCACCTAATTGGTTTGAGAAATTAAAAACCAGGAGTAAATAATCATAAATAGTGAAACATTCCGAGAAAAATTAAATTTTTCTAATTTTTAAAAAATTTTATTTAAAAATTTTTTAAAATTTTTTTAATAAAAAAATAAATTAATTAAATTTTAGAAATTTTAGAAACCCTTGTATACATAAAACCTCCCCGACACGAATATGCATATTATTAAAAAATTTTTTAAATATTAAGTGAAATCTAAACCGAAACTATACAGAATGAAGAAATTAAATATTTTCAATTATTAAATATATAAATTTTTCGAAAAATCTTAAAAACTACATAATAAATACTGAAAAAAATTAAAATTAAAATTAAAAGCAAGTAAATATAAAGTTTTAATTTAAACTTACCAAACAAAATTGGGTAAAAGTATTGTACAAGTTAATAGATGGCGTGAAAGTAAAGTTGAGTTGAGGGCCAAATTGCATTGTACTCTTTAAATTAATAGAGGGCGCTAAATAAATAAAGTGGAGTTGAGTGGAGGGCTAAAATCTGCAATTTATGATTTAGAAATTATTTAATAAAATTAATTTCAAAAAATTCATAAATATTTATTAAATATTTTCATTTCCTAAAGATCAGGAATGCATGTTTAAATTTAAATTAACTAGACAAGCAATTGTAATTTTTTGTTTAAACTAACCAACTATTTAGGTATGGAGTGTGGCTGAGCCAATTTAAAGATGCAAGTGTGTAGAGAAATTTTTAAAAATTTTTGTAAAAA
>KK121523.1:439770-462400 GCA_000611955.2 Stegodyphus mimosarum
AAATACTTGATGTTAATCAAAAATTGGTTAAAGGTTTTCAAAATATGAAATAGTTAATGAAACAGACTCGAAATTGCAAATCCAGGTGCCCATGTTCGAGTGGAGGACTACGTTATGCAAAATTTGATGTTTCTAGGTACCGTTGTTTTCTCACAATGCGAGAAACATATAAGCATTCATGCAGGTTCTTCATTATTTAATTTCTGTAAATACAATGGAAGGATCTAATATTTGGTGGCAACAATTGGAAAAGTGAAACGCCGTTTTATAGTGGACGACGCAAAATGCCAAAGCGAAATTAATAGTCCTTCTGGGAAAAGTGCCCCTTTGGGCTAATAATGACTTTAATGAATCAAGCTAATGCGATTTCAGGAGTCCAGGTTAACATTAATAATAAAGGAAATGAATCTGCGTTTATTGGTATTGAATCGCTTACTTCGTTAATTAATAACTAAATATAAAAGGAAAGTTTAATATTATTTTGCGTTTCGTCATATGGTAAATTGGCTCATGGAAAATAAAATTATTTTACACTGGGCTGTGGCAAGATATTTATTTTAAACCACTGAGTTCTTTTATTAAATTTGCAATACAAAATGTGTTGTTGCGTTTTGCCAAAAGGCAAAATACTCTTTTTACGACTCTGAGTCTTCCGATTAAATTTGAAATATGTAATAAATTAAATTTGAATCTTACATTTTGGCGAATAGCAACATAAAACTTTTATATCACTGAGCTTTTAATCAAGTTTAAAAAATGTGCATAAAATATGAAACAAATAAAAACAAAATTCGTAATCCAAAAATGGGCTTCTAAGTGCCCATGTTCGGGTGGGGGACTACGTGTATACAAAATTTAGCAGCTCTATGCGTCATTGTTTTCTGCAGCGTGAGGAACGTATAAACATATTCTTCTTTACTTAATCTTAATGATAGATAATACTTAAAATAAACGACTACTATTGTAATTTTTGTTTCTCAGTTATGACTTGAAAGATAGACCTATAAACGCCATTTCTACGTACAACTTTACCCTTGCAAAATATGTATACAAAATTATGAAAGGAACCTTATCAACAAATCTAAATTTCAAATATGTAGGTATTTCCATAGAGAGAGAGACCGAGAGAGAGAAAGAAAGAGATTTAATGTAAAAGATTATTTTGTTTTTTAAATAAAAGTATTAAAATCATACAATTGCGTTATTAAAATTAATGAGTCAAACTTTACTAAATAATAATGAGCAGAGCTTTTCATGACCATTTTTACCCCAAAGGGGCGGTAGCCTAAAAGGGCTATTGATCTCAAAACGGCATTTTGGACGTTTCGCTATAAATGGCGTATGACTTTTGAAATTATTGCACCAAATATTATCGCCCTGTATTATATTTAAAGAAATTAAATAGCAAAGAACCTGCATGAATGTACGTATGTTTGTCGCATTGTGAAAAAACGACGGTACCTGGAGCCATCAAATTTTGAATAACGTATCCTCCACCCGAACATGGGAACGAATTTTGAATTTCGAATTTGTTTTATTATCTTTTTCATATTTTGTAAAATTGAACGAATTTTTTATTAGCAAACTCAATGATTTCAAAGTCAACAATGGCAGCACTGTACGAAAAAAAAATTATCTTCAGCTCGCGAGACTGTGTGTCAGAAAATCTAAAGATAAGCTGTTTTTAAATACTTTGTGATAGTCTTGTTGAATTTCATTTTTTTTTTGTGGTCTAAGTGAGAAGAACGTAATATTTAATAAATAAAGGTAACACACAAAACGTTAAAAAAACGCCTATTAGACGTAATGTGAAATCTGAAAGTCTTTTAAGGTTTTTTTAAAAAAATGTTATTTATATTTTTTCTGATATGATGCATTTTTTCATTGACATATTACGTCAGAAAATTCATTTTTTTACTCTGCATGATTCACATAATGAATAACTTTATTTTTGTTAATGATCAGACACTCGCAGTATTCATCACATTTAATCATTTTATTAAATCTCATCAGCTGTGTTCACAGTAGTTATATGGATCTAAATTTGTATAATTATATACATTTCATTTCAAATGAACCGTATTTAAATATATGTTTAAACCAAGGTAATTATTCTGCTATATCGTATTCTACATAGTACCAAGGTAACTAATTGTTTACGGGATTTCATTTAAATAAAATTGCTGAAAATGATCGTTTCGTCAAATTTTTTTATACGCAATTAAATGAGTGTTAAAATATAATAAATTGTAGTAAATGCTATAAAACTCAACTGACTGATTTTTATATAGTTTATGCTCAGACATCAAGTGTCCTTAGTAAGTTTCCCTTATCATTAAACGGTGTAAATAAAACAGTTTTCTAACACTCTTCAATATCTCGATCGCAGAATTTCTCCTTCTCTTGTTGAACTATAAAACCCAATGACTATGATACAACTGTGTATTAACATGCACATCATCAACTTCTTTCGCAATATTTTTATTACTCCGTTCTTTAAATGTAATATATAAACCTTATTCTGCACAACATAGTCTTCAAGTGCAATTAGTCTTAGAGAAGAATGGAAAAAATCTAGGAACAGCACTTGATAAGAAGTGCCACTAAACCATGCGAAATATACAACAAAATCTAATATCTCTTCTACGCACGAGAGGGCATAGCGGATTCTCAGATTGATGCCATTGGGAAAAGTATAAGATCTTTAATGTTTATTTCAAATTTAATCAATCTGTTATTGATTACCAAATTGAGCGACTTAAAAGCAAGAAATACCCTCCTTACTAATTCAAATCTTTATTTTGTGTTTTTTTATTAATTGATAAAAATTAATATACAGTTTTAATTTATATCAGTCAATTAAACAAAACAAAATATCAATTTTAGTTTATAATATATCCATTTCACAAATTTTATGAACATTTGCAACTTTATGGTAATAAATGAAAGAAGTTTCTAATTTGCATAAATGATACATTTTTTTTCCTAAGTGTTATTCTTAAAATCTTTAATTGTAAAACTTTTTTTGGAAAGTTAGACTTTAATATGAAAGCTTTTCACTTCAGTTTTCGTTCTTAGAGTAACTTTATTCAAACACTAATATTTTGGTATTTTTGTGTTTGTACCATTTTATTTTCAAAAGCAAAACGTAGAAACAAGCGCCACAGATTTAAAAATTGCAATTACTTTTTAGTTATGTTCAAATCTTACTCAACAATAACGATTTACCTTTACGAGCTGGGTAACAGTAGGTATTATGTTTATTTAAACAGTACCTTAACAGTAGGTAACTATTACCTTAACAGTAGGTATTATGTTTATTTAAAAAGAGAAGCGAAATATTTTTGGTTTAGTTTTTATTAGTTCAAAGGCTCAATTTGCAAAGAAATATTATTAATTTTGTTTTGGCATTTTGCGTCGATTCACTAAAAGCGTTGTTTCACTTTTCGAATTGTTGCCACCAAATATTATGGTCCTGTATTATATTTAAAGAAATTAAATAATGAAGAATCTGCATAAATGTATGTATGTTTCTCGCATTGTGATAAAACAGAGGTACCTAGAGCCATCCAATTTTTTATATTGAACGTTTCCACCCAAATATGGGCATCTGGAAGCCCAAATTTTAAATTTGAAAATTTGTTTTATTATCGATTTCATATTTTGTAAAACTTTAACGAATTTTTGATTAACAAACCTAAGGATTTCAAAGCGAGCAATGGCAACGATGTACAGAAAAAAACATTTTTGTCTCCATCGCGCGAGACTGTGTATCGGAAATTCTAAAGATTTGCTCATTTTAAAATTATTTTGCGATATTGCTCTTGAACTGAATTTTATGGTTTAATTCAGAGAACATGATATTTAATAAATAAAGGTAACACAAAAAATGTTGCAGAAACGCCCCTTTGGACTCAATTTAAAATCTGAAACCTCTAAGATTTTTCTTTTTTTATTATTTATTTATTTATTTTGTCATTTCATTCATAGCATTTATTTAAACTGTTCACAGAAGTATTATATATCAAACAGTAATCTTAAGTTCTCTAATTGTAAATTCACTGCCCCCCTTCGCTGCTACCTTTCGATTAAATGACTTTGGGATAAGTAGTGTTTTATTGTATTAATTTTGGAAACCATTTATCTGGTAGACGTTCACGCAGCGTTAACTATCATCATATACTAACAGCAACTGAATATCTGTTTCTTTTCGTTTCCTTTTTTTACGTTTTCTTAAATGAAATGTAATAATTGTTTTTGTGTCCTTTTATTTGGGGAAGAATTTTATCATTTACTTCTAGTTTTATTTCAGGTCAGTTGCTGGCAAAGAATGTGTTCCTGTGTTACAACTTAACGACTTTTATCTTTTCCCTTTATTTTTGTTTCTTCCCAATACTGTGCCATATTATTCTGAAAAATGCCCATGAATTTATTTCAGTGAACTTCTCCAACTCTTCCGCTACAACTTAATTTAAGTCCATGTTCTTATAATCTCATAGTCCATGAAAGCACGGTAATTATTTCCTCGTGAAATCTCATCATCTCCGTCAATGCTTTGAAGTGATTACATTGAACAATACTTGTAACGTTCGTAGAAAAACAAACATATTGTGATTGGTCAATTCCAATTAAGAAATTCCTAACGTAAATGGAATCGTGCTGTTTAAGAATGAGAATTTTTTTTTGTGCATAAACAAGAAGATACGTGAAAAACAATTGACATGACTGAATACGGCAAATTAAAGATTTTGAAACTCAGTTCTAATCAAAAGGAATGCTCATCTCGAGATGAAATATAAAGACGGCGGTTAAGAGTATTTAAGAATAAAAATAAACGAGACTTGCTTACGAATTGCAATTTTGCATAAATTTAATTACCCTATTTCTTATGCTATGAATGCTGCTTAATGAGGTATAATTATTTACCTTTTATGTCTTCAGATTCAATGTATATAACTGTTTACTTATAACACAGTGAGTAGAATTGAAATGGCAGGAGCCTGATAAGAAAAACTGTGGCTGTTTTGAAAAGACTGCATTTTTAAAAATGGTGTTTAACATTAGATTTTTGTTATTGTTATCTCAAAGGGGCAATTTGCCCAGAAGGGCTATTAATTTTGTTTTGACATTTTGCGTTGGTTCATTATAAACGGAGTTTCACTTTTCAAATTGTTGCCACCAAATATTAGAGAAATGTCTTATATTTAAAGAAATTAAATAATGAAGAATCTGCATGGATGTATGTATGTTTCTCGCATTGCGGAAAAGCAACGATACCTCAAATTTTGAATAACTTAGTCCTCCACTCGAATATGGGCATGTGGAAGCCCAAATTTGGAATTTGTTTTATTATCTATTTCATATTTTGTAAACCTTTAACGGATTTTTGATTAACAAACTGAACGATTTCAAAGCGAGAAATGGCAACACTGTACGGGGGGGGGGGAGGAAATTATCTCCAGCTCCCGAAACTGTGTATCGGAAATTCTAAGGGTATGCTCATTTAAAAATTATTTTGCGACATCGTTGTTGAATTGAATTTTATGGTTCAATTGCGAAGAACATGATATTTAATAAATAAAGGCAACGAGATGCGAGTTGCTTATTATAGACCAAAGCAAACGGTTCTAGGAAAATGCTTCTAGCTTCGTAGAATGAATAATGTTATCTATAAATGTTGAGCAAATTTATGTTGCATATGCTCATTATGAGAAACACATGGTGTATAGTTTTAAAGATTTCTTTTAAAACTAAAATTGTTGAAATGCCTCAGAAGCTCCAAATGTTCTTAAAACTATGCTAATATTATCTTAATACGGAGTTTGTCTTAAATAAGTAATAATTAATTCTTACTCATCTTTTAAATGGCTAATGATTAATTATTGTTTGTTTCAAAATAAATGGAGCCCTAGATGTCTAACCAGCGTAATCCTTACTTAGCAATAGCGCGTCATATTTAAAATGCATTTGGACGCATTTCCATTAATTATATTTATTTGGAATAACTGTAAAATAAAATTTTATTTTAAACAATTTTCAGTTCAGAAATGTTTTATTCTGTACGGTATTTGTCACTGCTCTCTTTGAAATCGTTGAGTTTCTTAATCAAAATTCATTAAAGTTTTACAAAATATGTAACAGAGTATAAAACAAATTAAAAATAAAAAATTTCGGGCGGCCAGGTGCCCATGTTAGTGTGGAGGATTACGTTATTTAAAATTTGATGGCTCTATGTACCGTCGTTTTTTTACAATGCGAGAAACGTAATACGTTCATGCAGATTCTTCATTATTTAAGTTTTTTAAATATAATACAGGAAGATAATATTTGGTGGCAACAATTTAAAAAACAATTCGCAATTTATAGTGAAACGCCACAAATTGCCGTTTTCAGAGTAATAGCCGTTCTGGGCTAAAAATTTCAATTCGGTGCACTTTTCCGAATTCATTCAGGTAAGTATTCATTTTTGGATATTGCCTGAAATCTAAAATTCTTCATTAAGTTGGCACAACATAATGTTGTGACTGACTTTCCCATGAACAGTTTTTAAAATAGATATGTCATTTTCCTGAGATAATCATTCTTGTTTATTTATTTTTTATATATATTTTCGTAAATTTCGTTCTGATCCCATACTTTTTGTTTTATTACAGAACTCTGTAACATTTGAATGATTAGAATTATTCTAATCAGAATGTTAGAACTCTAAACATTTGAATGATTAGAATACAAGATATTTTCTCCTTCCTTTCCGTATGCCTTTGTACTGTAATTGGAAGCATACTGGACGCGTATTCCAAAGGTCCAAGTTCGAAATCCGGCGAAGGTATTTCATCTTTTTCACTTCTCCATCATCAAAATAACCTAGTGACTGCGCAAGGATAATCAAATTAGTTCAAGCTAAATGCGCGATTTTTTTTTTATTATTTTCGTTTCTACTTACAAGAAGGTTACTCTCCAAATGTCATAATGGTTTCTTTGATGGCATTCTAACTAAAGTATGGTAGACTATAACTCTCATCTCCGGTATCTGGTCGAGTGGGCCTAGTGCTTCTCACTAGCTGGTGTTTAAGTGGGGGATAAGGTATAGAATGATCTCTTTTCCTTGATTATCCCTTTGTGGCAAATGCAGTTCGAATGTAAAACAAATTCGAATTCCGGCAAAGGCACAGTTGACCGAAAATTTTAATGTTCTTGAAACACTAAAAAGAAAATTTTCACGGAGAACATTTGTTAATATTTTAGCAACGTTTAGTATTAATATTCAATAACGCAACCCACCAGCGGCCGAGGATTGAAGTCCCTGGACAATGGTAGCTTGATTCAAAGTTCGAATCCCGCGAACGAGCTGGCTGCACGGGCGTTTTCGTGGTTTTCCCCATCTGAAACTTGTATACTAGAGAGTGTCTCGTAGAAAGTTCTCCACCAAGGCATCCCTTCCTTTAGACAGGTAGCCCTAGTGTGCTTTTCAATAAACCAATCACAATAGAACCTTTCTCATCAAAATCACTTTTCCATCATCAAAATGGACCTATGGACTTACTTCAAACTGTGAAGCTCACATTTTTGTAAACATTTTTAAATGTTAGATACGGGTCATTTTCTCGTGTATACAGATCACAGCTTTGGAATCTCTTAGGTATCTTTTAAAAATAAGGATATCTTAAAAGTAATGTTTTAGTTCTTTGAAAAAGAATTTTTCTCTTATGATGAGATAGTGATAAGTACAGCAGAAATAAATGTAACTTCATTATTAGAAATGACGCAGTTTTGTAATCATAATTCATTTCAAATAACATTAACGGTTGTTTTTTCTACATTTCAGATGTCTCTGCGGATAACCATCATCAAGTTTTCGCATTTCATCTTTTCCAGTGCCAAGTAAGTCCGAACTCAGTCTGTTTACATGCTGTTAAAAGAAATATTTTACTTAGTTCAGTATACCCCCCCCCCAAAAAAAAGAAAGAAAGAAAGAAAGGGGGAAAAAAGAAAAAAGCTGCAAAATTCATTTTATTGACTTTAATTTTTTATGTCTAAAAATGGCTGATAAATTGGTGACAAAAGGCCCAGTTATTAACAACTTAATTAGATGGGTAATAGTTGTATAAATAGTAATCCTATTTATGGAAGACCAGAATATTAAAAGCCTATGTGTATTACGCTGTACAAAAGTGCTTGATGCTTTGCGTTATACGTGCTGCTATTTAATGTTATGCTTATATAATCCTTTTATAAAGATCCCAACTGAAAATGCCTCTGTCTTAAATCTAAATGCAATTTGTATTACTGATGGATAGCAGTTATATGAACAATAAATAATACATAGTCTGTACTGAGCTTTTCGTTTAAATTTTATGCAAAATTTTAAAAGTTATCATTAATAAAAATTTATCTAAATTCCAAAGAAAAACGTAGAATTTAAAAAAAAAGCTCTAAGAAAGATTTGGAATAAGTGCTAGCCAAGTTTTTCTGGCATTTTGATATCATAAAAATGATATTAAAAATACTCGGTATCAAGAATTTATTCTACTGAACAACAAACTTTATAAATGTTCTTGCGTTGCCTACAGAACTAAATTTGATCTGGAAACTACAGCTGGACAATTCGGAATGGAATTAATTCAAAAAAAAATTCACTTTACTGAGTGAATAATGATTCCAAAAAAAACGGAGTGGTAATTCTTTTACAGTTTACGGAGATATCTTGTTGGAAGTGTGCCAAAATTCTTTCATGAATTGATTCACTTTAATGAGCTAGCGAACGCCTGATTCGCGAAAAAAAAGGAGCGGAGCTCTTTTGGAAGCGGGCGTGTAAAGTTCCGTTCCCATTTTCTTGAAGAAAAGAACGTTTATCCTCCCATTTTAAAACTGATTTAATTTTTATTAATTCCTAACTTTTTGGAAAATTTTTATCGTAAAATTTTATTGTTAGTTCTGCATAGAAAAGGGGCATAGAAAAGGCCTTCGGGAATTTCAAAACTACAGCTGAAAGTAATCACCTCAGAGAGTTAGCTTTTGGTTCTCAGGCAATTCACGATTCTTCCGATGCTACTGCTCGTTCCGTTCGTTTCGCTTTTCGCTTCACTCTCACAAACCGGTATCCATCCTACGTCTTGTTCAATTCTTTCGCTCCATCCTCACTAACCGCTCGATTCATCCCTCTTTTCTGATCTTTTTCCTCAAGGTTATTGTTAGTGAGTGGGGAGTCTTAGAACTGACCGATTCGTTTCAGTGAGTGAATGGTTCTGATCAGATCCCATCTCTACTTGAGGTGATGACCCGACTCCAAGACGTAAGCTCATATTCTCTTTAGTCGGTATAGCGCTAAAAACTAGCATCCCAATTAGTAAGAGGTGTAAGGAAAGCACTGTTCGACAGTTGTTCTGAATAAGCTGGCAAATCTTCAAAATTTGGTTGGCAGAAATTTTCTCGATTTATATCTCTCTTTTTTGGTGAGCTGCACCATTTCGAAAAGTCGTTCTTTTTTAACGCTTAGCAAATAGTATTAACTCTTTGTAGACTGTCACATTACCATTTTAAAAAAGAAGAGCTTCAGTACAACTCTCAGGTTTTATTTAGTAACCTCACTAATTTGCATCACCACTTTTGTTCTATCGTTTCAACTTTACGGCGCTAAGCGTCCCAATAACGTTTTTTCTCTTTCTTTTACCCTGAAGCTGAAACTGATAGAGAGCGTCGCCAATTTTAGTAAGATTTGATAGCGAGAATGTAACAACGGGGACGTGAAACTAAGATGGGTGACATGATTTCAAAACTGAAACTGTTTAGAAATATTTAAAAAAAATACAATTATAAGTTTCTTTCTTAACATATATGACTTCCACTGACAGCGAGAACGCAAAAGCAGCGATGTGAAAACAGGTAGGTGAACTGAGCTCATCGCTCTAGTATAAATGCCCCACGTTTGTACCCTGTATGGTAGTTTTTGAAAGCTTACGTAACAGGGGTCATCATCTTGTTTTGAAGGTCAAGTGTGCAAAATTTCATTAAGGCCGCAACAAAACTATAGATTTGTATGAATTACACAAACAAACAAACGAACACTCTTTTATATATAATTTTAATGAATCCAGTTAGTGTAATTTCACGGGTCCAATTAGTAGTTAATAATTATTGAAATGAATCTGTGTTTATGGCTTTTAAATCACTTAGTTTGTTAATTAATCACAGAATAAATTTGAAAGAAAAATGATTTTTCTTACACTTTGACAAAACGCTGCCGCGTGGAAGATAAAAATAATTTAATTCAAGCAGTGGAAACACACTTGCTTTAAATCGCTGAATTTATTTATTAAAGTCGAAAGACAACTATATTACGAGTGGCAATACTCTTTTTTCATATCGCCGAGTTTTCGGATTAAATTTAAAATATAAATATCTTACGCTTTGCTGAGTGGCAACACAAAATTGTAACAATGACCGATGACATCCTTACTGCGTTATATTATAGATATTTCAGATTTGATTTGACATCAAGCTTAAGATTTGTTTTTGATAAAATCTTAAATTCAATTCTATGTTTTCCGGAGCAATGTCACTAACAAAATTACAAAAGCTAAAACAAATACACGTAGTTATAATGTTAAGTCTTTCTTTCCATCGCGTTACGTATGCATATTTGCGTATTGTAATGAATATTTCATAGTCAGTGACAACAACAAGAATCATGAAGTGACATACTTCGTTTATGCTATGCAATGACTAAGTACGTGCATATTATGTTCCGAGCGATATTTTTTCTTAAATAAAAATTGCAGACCTATCCTTTATAGGACAAACACGATCTCACTTTTCATTTAGTCATTATATACTGCAAACATATCTTTGTTTGAGTAAGGAAATGGAGTTTTCAAGTATGACGCCCTCTTGTCGTTACGTCATTACTTAAAACAACGTTTTTATTGAAGAAAAGATATAATAATTAACATTTTGCTTTACGCAAGAACTTCAGTAGGATAAAAATGATCTTTGCAAACTCATCCTGGTTTGTAAAACCTTACCGTCTTGATGAAAGAATAGTATCCCTGCTTAGAAAAGTGAAAGCTTGTGGAAAGTTGACGTGTGAAACTCCCTTTAAGATTAAAATTTTGAAATAATTAGAGCATACGTACCGAATGGAAGATAAATACGCAGTCACTTGTTAACTAGTAGAAGCCTGAGTGAGGTTATTGTCATCTGGTGACACAACAGACGTCGTATTTTGGGTGAAAAACAGTAGCTGAGGTCTTGAAGCAGATATGGATGATTCATCTCTGATTTCCTCTATTCAGAAAAGGATGACTTTCATATGCCTTCGCTTACTGTTCAGTTTGCATGGCATACCGGTATTTCCAGCCGTGAAATCTCCGTGTTCTCGATACACGTATCGCGTCTTAAGAGCCATTTCGATATCCTTTGTGAATCTTTATGTGGTATACCGCATTTACAAAATGATATATCACATGAATGTGACGTACGATATTTTCCCACTGATTAACGCAGGAGTGAGCGCGTGCATCGTGAATTCTGTTGCCATATGTAGCTATAAGTTCCGTAAATTTTCAAGGTTATTACACTCGATAATAAACAAATACGAAATACGGTTGTCAGGTGTGGTCCTAGGAAAGTTATTTTTATTTTACAGTTTCGCCTTGTGCTATGTTTTAATATGTGCAATTGTATTTCCATTCTACGCTGCACACTGGTTTGACGCTGCTGAGAAAAATGATACGTCACCTGATTTCTTACATACTCCATATCTCGAACCCTGTACACATATAACAATTTTCGTGATGTGTTCTTCGAACGTTGTGTCTCACCTTATGTTATATTCTCTAGTTTGCTGTCTTCTGTACCAAATGCTAAACTCTATTTACAATGATCTGAAAGCTTGGGAATCTACGCCATACGTGAACAGAGATTCTGTGCAAGGATTTATCAACCGGTTTCTGGAAGTATCCTACATGGTCAA
This sequence comes from Stegodyphus mimosarum, assembly GCA_000611955.2. Lineage (NCBI taxonomy): Eukaryota > Metazoa > Arthropoda > Arachnida > Araneae > Eresidae > Stegodyphus > Stegodyphus mimosarum. The sequence continues at coordinate 451,742 of KK121523.1, forward strand.
ATACACCGACAAAGTTTTCTCCTTGTTTGGACTGGTGGGTTTGGGGTGCGTTTTCGCAAGGGCATGCTCGTGCATTCACTTTTACCTCAATCTGAAGGCGTCCGTTTCAACTTCACTGTTTTTTCTCTTTATGCAGTGTATGTTCGATTTTTGTGCTCTGGCGGCCTTATGTTTTTTCGCTGCTACGGTCTCTGAAGAAGCCCGAAAATTAGCTCCTTTGGTGTTTCACGTGAGTCTCAAAGTGTCTCCGAAGAAAACTGAATTTCACATGCAGTGTTTAAACTTCAGCAAAATCGTCGTGTCGTCGGAGGTCCATCTCAGCGCCTGGAAGTTATTCCCTTTCTCTCGCAAAGTCTTACCCACTGTTATTGGCGTAACGCTTAGTTACGTAACTGTTATCATCCAGATGCATCACGCCGCCACGATCAAGTTCGAAAGAATGGCTTCTAATGGCAGCAGCAGTGTCTAAATAACACATCTGATTCTCCAGTTCGAATTTGATGTAGTAATCTTGCTTTTAAGCAAGAAGAAAGGAGATGAGGACTCTAGCAAACGCCGTTTCCTCCAGTCCGTGAGGAAGTTCGAATTTAATTGATATTTGTGTATTTTTAATATGTCAGTTATTTTGATATTGTATTCCGTTACAAATGTTTGAGTATTTCATTTAAATTTTAACGAACGTTCTGTTAGTATTTGTCGCTTTTTATTCAGAATATTATTTTCTCTGTACTTCATAAACTTTAGTTTCCTTTGAAGTGATAATAAACAGTTAAAAATTTTCTTTTAATAGCTAACGAATCTAAGATCTAAATGAATCAACTGGGTTTTAATATACGTTAAATCTTAGTATTTTTATATATTTCTTCAGTAATGCCTCAAACTTCTATTCATTCTTATTCATAGCAAAGTGTATGTTAAATCTTTCATTGTTTGCATTGTTATTTTCTTATCATCATTGCTTAAATTCCAATCCATATTCATTTTTAATGCAGTATTGTAATTTGCATAAGACTAATTAAAATAAAAATGACGCTTACTTAATACTTTGCTAAAGAAGCTGCATACGAATAGCGAAAATTAAATAATTATTTATAATGACTGTGATTCGTTTGTTGAATGGCAGTCACTAATAGATCTTAAATGTTTGATCTTACTTCTGACAACTATTTATTATTTAGGGTTAATAAATAGCTGTTATCACTGAAGTATGGTGAATGTTGACTTTAAATTCACCATGCCTGTTAAAAATATTTTGTGTAAAAGAACAATAAAATTAGAAGAAATGAGTAAAATATTAATTCTATGTATAAACGCAATTAATATACTCTTAATTGAAAATTATTAATTAAAATAATATTTATTAAAAATATATTATAAATTAATTATATAATTATTAATTAACTCTTAATTAAAATGCAGTAATTTCACAAAAATAACTTCCAGTAGGTTCGCAAATTATAATACTTTTAGTAAAATATTTGCCGCAGTTCTCAATAAATTATTTATTTATTACCTTGTATCTTAAGTCACAGTACTTCGGTAGTCACATGTGATACGCTTTTGTCTGATTTAATCTCATTTCCAGTTATAAAGAATCAATTATTTTCCAGAAGCAATTCGAATAAACAAATTTTAATGAATACTGCTTCTTTAGTACATTCTGCAATAAATGTTTCAGCAAATTTAAACGTATTATCTCTTGCACTTGGGTGCATTCAGAGACATATCAGTGGCTGTCTCTTTTTCATGATTGAGACTGATTCCAGTATAGTTGTTCTGAAACAGAGAAATATTAAATGTTGTTATTTTTTTAAATATTTTCATTGAATACTACTAAAAATCACATTTAATTGCAGTTAAATTTTTTTGCCCGTGATGAAAATGCGTAACTGCCGAAATTTTAACTTTTACCTTTGATCTTTCAATTTATATACAGGATGTCCCATAAATTTGGATACATAAAATTAGCAAATTTGCATATCACAGTGCAATTTGCATCTAAAGCCTTTTCCATTATTGAGTTGCGAACGCGTAGCGTCGTTGGGAGAAACGCATTCGTAGACGGACAACCGTTTACACTACTGCATTGTATTTCTCCTTACGGAAATTTGGTGATCAGTTTCATTTTTTGCCACCAGATGTCTCTGTATTTTAACGTAAGGGATTCGGACAATATTGATTACACTGGAAATTTTTATTTCTGCTTATGAATTGTGAAAGTACAGCATGTTAACAATTTTTAGATTAGTACGTTTATAATGGATATTATTGGCATCTCTAACTACATAGAAGCATAAGTTACTTAAAAAAAATTTCCCTGAATTTCCAGAAGCTTTAAATATAAAGGAAATAATATATAATTAAAACTAAAATGTACTGTTATTGCAAAACAAATAAACAAGTTAAACACATTTAGAAAAAAGCTGGCACTTCAAAAATACAGGGTAACTGTAAAGAAAAGTTCGCAATATTTGCTCATAATTTGCTGTGCTTCTCAATGTATACGATTGACTGCCATGTGAGATTGCATATTTTTAAAATATGCCCAAATTTTCAGAAAATATATAACATAAAATTTCAGGGTCAATTCCTTCTGTGTTATAGCTGGATAATTTATTAGAAATCTCGTTTATGTTTTAATGCGCCCTATGCGCAGTTATATTTTATGCACACTCTATAAAATATAAATTTTAAATTCGTATCCGTTTTGATAGAAAAACCTTTCACTCCGTTTCCCAAACTTGAAATATGTATATGTGAGGATGATGAGGAAAATGAAATCAGTTCACGTTTTAGTCATGGTCGAGAAGACTGCTCTTAGATGAAATTTAGTGCAAAAATCGCAACTGCCTTGACGGTTGAAACATCGTTTTTATTTTGCACAGGAACAATTATTCAGAAATATATTTTTGCTTAAGACTGATACAACGCTAGGGGTGCTAAATGCTCCTCACATTTCCATGTATGTAGTTTACATTTCAGATAATAAAGAAAGGAGGCGAAGCGAGCGACATGGTTTAATCAAGCAGTAGCTAGCGAGAAAAACAACGCGTACTCACTCCAGCTCTATTTGTAGCACGAGAGTCTCTGTATTAATCCTAAACAGCGATTGGGCTAAAGATGTCGCAGTGCAGAAAAATTGCAGGGAAAGAGTGACGTAACATGCGATAGAGTGACGCAGTAAATCATATCTTATGGGGATGTGTTTAATTAAAATTTATGAAGTTGGAAGTCTACTGATTATGAATTTAAAGGTCTATTGCCAATTGATTCAAAGAAATAAGTTTACTAGAAATTGAAAATAAGTTTACTAATTTTGTTTCATATTTTATACTATATAAATATATATATATATATATAAAGAAGAAAATCTGTTTGTTTGTTCGCTAATAACTCACTCACTATTATAGCTATCGTCAAAAAACTTGCTACAATTCTTTTCTGGGTCCTCGAAAAGGTCGACGTCCACCCCCCAAAAAAAGCTAATATTTATTATTATTAAACAGATATTAATTAAAAGAGATATTAATTAAACACTCAGAAAAACGATAATTTTCGCCGTCATTTTTTCGAATGGCAGCAGTCTCACAAGCTGAAGATGAAAATCTGTTTTATTTCGAAAGTTGTTGCCACTGCTCGCTTTCAAATCCTAGAGTTTATTAATAAACTGTAAGTTTTACGATGAAATAAAAATAGCACTGCCAAACATTAAATACATTATTCTCGTTTCCAAAAATTCGTGGGAAACCATTTCGACTGTTCCCATCTTCCTACGAATTTAATTAGTCGAAATATTAATTAAAAACTCTGAAAGCGCTAATTTTCGCACTCATTTTTCCGAGTGACAACAGTCTCGCGCGTTGGAGATAAAATTGCTTTATTTCGAAAAGCGTTGCTACTGCTCGCTTTCTAATCATAGAATTTGTTAATCAAAAATTTGTAAGTTTTACGAAATCTATGCATATAAAGGAGAATATCTGTTTGTGTGTTTATTTGTTCGTTTGCGTTATTGATTTTTAATCAATTATGATGAACTTTTTGCAACATTTAATGGACTAAAATTGAATATAGGTAAAATATTGGATGGAACTTGAGGTTTTACGACCATTTGATTAGAAAAACGAAAATAATTAAAAACTGCGTGCCATTCTTGCTGATATAATGAGAGAGAATTAGCTTATTTTTCTATCGAAATTTTCTATGGAGGTTCCATATCGCATCAAACTGAAAAATGTATGATTACGAATCGTATTTTTTGCATCATTATTAGAGAAGGATTACAACGGTATCGTTAAGAGTTATAAGAAAAAGAAAAAAAGTGTATAATGATTTTAATGGTTTCAGCTTCTGTCATTTCATTAAAATGTTTAATATCTGTAATTAGACATCTTCTGATTTAAATGCGTTTGAATGTAAATCAGTTAGATTAAAAAGTAGAATGAATATCTTTGAGAACTGTGTTTATTGCTTTTCAATCACTTGGTTTGCTGCTCAGTAACATAAAGATCAAATTTGAAAGTTAAATATCTTACGCTTTCCTGAATGGCAACACGTTAGTGTCTGGAAATAACAAATGTACTGTTTGAGACATTGCTGATAATTGCTTTCAAACGGCCGAATTAGTGGATGAAAGCGAAAGTTAAATCTGATGTATAAGATTTAGTATTTTGCCGAATAGGAAACGTCTGGTGCGCCTGAGATAAAAATATTTTATTTAGAACAATGTTGCCACTTCTGGCTTTCAGATCGCTGAGTTTGTTAAAAAAATTCGTTAAATTGGTACAAAATCTTAAATAAATAAATAAAATTCAAAATTCGGGCTTCGAGGTGTCCGTGTTTGGGTGGAGGACAACATGTATTCAAAATTCGATGGCTTTAGGTGGCATCGTTTTTCAACAGTGCGAGGGACATACATTCATACCTCCAGATTCTTCATTATTTAATTTATTTTTAAACATAAAGCATCGCGATAAGATTTGGTGGCAACAATTTTGAAGTGTCCGACTTATGTACGACAATAAAAAGAAGTAAATATTTTTATGTCCTTTTTTAAGATACGAAGCTAAAATCCAGCTTAGGGGACCAGATTAAAAAATGTTTCATCACATTTTTTTGGATGTACAGAATCGAAACATGTGTTTAAAGAAGATAATCAATGAAGAAGATAATTATGTAAAATATTTTTACTTTCTTATTCATTCATAGGTGTACAACCTTAGGCAATAGCCGCCGAAGAAGATCGAACTGGGGTCAGATCGAAAGTGCATCTGATAAATGAGGTTATGTTTGATTCTTGTACCTTGCTCAGGTAGAAATGTGGTCCTTAACTTTGATATCCCTGTATTTATCCGTAACCTTAGGTGATCTTTTCGTACCATTTCGCTTTTAAGCTTACATAATTGAAGAGAACTGCACATAGATCTCATCTTGTGGAATTTAGTAAATATGTTTCAACATATTGAAAGTTGTACATGTAATTTCTCTTCACGCTGGAATGAAAACATTCCTTGAATCAAAGATAAGATAGCTATAGATTTATGAGCGAATGACAACAAAAAATTGATTATTATTTGCAGTTTGGAATTTTCGATGTAGGTAACTGTTAATTTTTGTTATTTTTCATCCCAATGATGTATTTTTTTTTTCATTTCCGCTTGACATTTTGGAATGCAGATTCGAAAATGATGATGAATTTACAAATATTTATGTAAAGGTCTTTGTTGTTTCGAATGCAGGGAACATACTCATCATTTTTTAATACGTGAGAAAGAAATTAAGTATAACTATTTTTTACAAAATGGTATTTCTTCTGCATTTCTTTTGAAGAAAGTTTGGAAGCCACGATACTTCCAAAGTGAATAAATCTCTCGAATGCTGCTCATATTGTTCTAGATTTAACAAACTTATTTGCAGACGATTACCTGATTTTTTTCACATCTCAAAGAATCCATTATTTTTTTCTTTGTGTGAATTTCATTTCTTGCATAAAGAGAAATTATTGCTACTTCACTTCTACATCTTACAAAGCCTACTATGCAAACAGATTAGAATTATTTAGATCGAAATAGGGCGAAGCACTCGAGGGTTGTCTGGTTAAGAGGAGGGATATCTTCGCGAAAGACTTTTTTATGGAAATTAGCTCGCATTCACTTTACACATGAGGAAAACTACGAAATTCCTGTGCAGCTAATCCGTTTGTTGGGACTCGAATTCGGCTGAACTACCAGTTCAGTTTCAGTCCCTTTTTGGGGCCGGGTGCAATCAATTTAATTAAAAAAAAGAGCAATTACGTCTTGAAAAATCTGTTTTTCTTTTCTTTGTGAAATGAGTGCAAAATTCTCCACGTAGTGATTACTCATGATGGAATAGCATCGCAGCAAGTTGTTTTTCTTCTGTTTTCTATTCTGTTTTGAATAGATTGTTCTAAATATGTGATTTTGTGTTCTGTTTTTTGAATTTCTGAGGATTAATTATTAAATTAATACGACTATCATAATTATTTAAGGCAGTAAAGTAAATTTTGGAGATCAAGTTGCAATATTTTTTTATTTGTATGTTACGATGCATGTTACCATAAACAGACGTTTCGGAATAATTTTACTTTAGATTTCCCGAATGAAAAGCAGATAAATTAAAAATAAATAATCATAGTCAAAACCCAAAATTACTGAGTTCAACAGTGGCCGAGCGATAAAGACGTTGAACACTGCTAATTCGATCTGTGTAAACGAGCTGGCTGCATGGGCGTTTTCTCGAATTTTTCCATGTATTAAGTGGATACACGCCAGTTTCCTTTAGAAAGTCCTCCACGAAAGCATCCCTTAGGCAGATAACCTTAGCGTGCTTCGCAAGAATCATATAAACCAATAAAGTTATAAAATTTATTTATTTCACTGAATCACCCTCAGGAGACGAAAACTCTCATTCAAAGTGATGAAATTACAGTTAAAATCTCGAAAAAAATTGTTTAGTAAAAACTGCTTAACAAAATGAATTACGCGGGTAGTTTTATTCTCCGAAATCATCAATTTCGATATCGAAATCGAGCATTCGATGTTAAAAATCAACGATTATTGCCACCCCTTAGAGACTAAAAAAACACAATTAATATATAAACCCAAATGATGAAGGTAATTGCATACGTGAGCTACATACCTAAACGGGAAAAAATTACTAAGATGAACTAAAAAGTTGAAAATTTATTTCAACAGCCGAAGTGACAAATTTCAGACCTAAGTATAACTCCCAATTAAATTAATCTCTAAGTATAATTATGAAATATCTCAGTTTTCCAAACAGATAGATCCATCATTAAAGAACACATAATCATTTCTCTTGAAAGTGAGTAATTATACGTAAGAGAAATCCACACATACAATGAAACTAGATAGCGACTGTAATACGCTTCTGTGAATCTATTCTCTATCATTTTCCTTCAGATCATCTTCACGGTTTATTAGTGTGAGTTGTTATTTAACTCATTAATTTGGAATTGCCACTAAGCTTACTTTAGCAATGAATTACGAAGGGCAGCTCCTTTGGTCAAAAGAATGACTCTGATAAGTGAATTTTGCAACATAATCCCTCCAGGTCTAGGTAAATGCTTTCTTAATAGAGTTTAATGAAGCACTGATCGTTGTATGTGCGTTTACCACATCCTAATGAAGGGTTACGTTGCTATTTCTTTAGGTTATAGTGTTGTTTTTTCAATATTATTTTCTTCGATCCGCATACTTATTATTACGGGCATGAGTACTTGCGAATGTTATGAAATATTTGCCATAAATACTTGGGAACGTTCTCTAACAGATGTAAGAATTTATTCATTTATTTACTTTCGTCTAGCTTATCTGTTTACCGAAAGAAATGTGAATAAATCAAGCGATTATATAGCAGGTCCATTACAGAATTTATGGCACTAAAACTACCTTTTATAAACTGCAGTATTGCTGAAAATATTCGTAACAGTTATGAGTTGAATATGTCATACATTCAATGCATTTTGGTTGTTGAATATTGGTCATTTGGTTCGGAGCTTGAATCCCAGGGATCGGGCTGACTGCATGAGTGGTTTCGTGATATTTCCCATTTAATATCGATACGAGCCAGTTTCCATTAGTAATTCCACCACGCACTTACGGCTCCACTGTGATGCGTGGCCGTAGTCAATTAAAAAATGCATTTTTATTTATATCAACTTAGTGTAATATTAAATATAAAATAAAGTTTCAAATTATTAAAAATGTGTTTATCGTTTTAAATTAGTTTCTTAAGCAATTATAGGTATATTAAATTCGAAAGATAAATTAAGGATCTTAGGTTTTTCCAAGTGGCAAGAGTCAGGAAATTAGTTATGCGCAAGGCGCTGTAGAAGATAAAGTCTCATGTTTTGTGCGATGTCAAGGTGACTAGATGATGTACGCATGGTAATGTAATCAACATAAGGACCCAAAAGTTTTGGGGAGTAATATAAAGCATAAATGTCAGGATAGCGGTGAGCATGAAAATCGTTGGTCATCGGTACCTGTGGGTTGATGGTCACTAGTACCAGATAGCACAGTAAAATTTAAAGTGGGACATCGTAAAGGTCATTGAGCGACCATTGAGATAATGGTCATTCATATGGGACAACGCAATGCTTCGCAGAGGTAACACTTTCCAAGTGACGTGGGTAATAAATGTTACGTAATGTAACGTACCGCTCCAAAATTTTAGAAGATTGCTGAGACCCGTTTACAAAGGAAGGTCCTTATAGTATTTCATCCTGTTTAGGATTAATCAATAAAGATCTAATTGCTTTTTCTGGTTAAAGTCTCCATCTCCCCAGTTACAAGAGAAGCAATCATATATAAATATTCCACTCTGAACGAAGCTACAGAACTAGAGTAAAGAAAACTGTAATGCCATCAAAAAATAATATTTAGAGTTGCCATCCATTAAGAATAAGTACAATTAAAATCAAACTAAAATGCACTTGACCGGTAACATAATCTGACATATCTGTACAGAATTCTTTTGTTAGATTTGGATTTTAATTTTTTATGCAAACACTAACATAGACATTTAAATAAATAAATAATTAAATTTTTAAAAAATCTGAAAGCTTTCCAGTTTTATATTGCGCTCAGAGGGGCTTTTTTTAACGTTTTGTGTGTTACCTTAATTTATTAAATATCATGTTCTTCGCACTTAAACCGTAAAATTCAATTCAACAACAATATCAGAAAATATTTAAGAACAGCATATTTTTAAATTTTCCGATACACAGTCTCGCGCGCTGAAGATAAAGATATTTTTTTCCGTACAGCGTTGCCATTGCTCGCTTTGAAATCTTTGAGTGTGTCAATCAAAAACTCGTTAAAACTTTACAAAATATGAAATAGATAATAAAACAAATTTCAAATTTGGGCTTCCAGATGTCCATTATCGTGTGGAGAACTACGTTATTCAAAATTTGATGTCTCTAGGCACCGTTGATTTTTCATAATGCTAGCAGCATACATACATTGATGCATATTTTTCGTTATTTAATTTCTTTTAATATGATACAGGGCTCTAAAAGGAAATTAATAGCTCTTCTGGACAAATTGCCCTTTTGGGCTAATAAAATATATTTAAATAAGTGAAAAATGCATGAAAATTATTTAAAAATTATAAAAGAAAGATGTAACTACTATGTAAGATTTTGATAAAGTTTATCCGAAAAGGACTTATCTGCAATGGATTTATGCCAGTGTTTTCGTAAGATATGTATCTTATACTTTTTCCTACACAGTTTTCTTTTGGAAAATCGTGTAAAAACAGAATATGATGTATTTGCTCTCAAACCACGTAATTAAGCAGTAAAGAAAAAGCGGATGAAAAATTCCATGAAAAATTAACGTCGACAAGTTCCGGCTGTAAAGAAGAAATCTCGCAAAAAAATGCTGAAACGGAGGAAAAGGGGAAAAATGTGAGTAGGACTGTAGCCGTAGTTATGCGCTAGTAAGTTATCATTTGTCGTAGATCGTTCATGGAGGTTGGAGGGAATGGCAATTTTAGTCTCATCTTTTCTCTAACGAGGTTTTCCAGTGGTGTTTGCTACACCTACCTTCTCCTACGCCGTACCTTTGCAGCTACCTATTTACACCTCTTTCCCCATCTACTACGTTGTTTTCATAGTTATTATTATTTTAGTCGCGGTAGTATCGTTGACCCTTTTTATATCCCTCCTTCGGCTTTTGCTCATGGTGCAGAGTTCCGAACATTGCTGAGTTAGATTCCGGTGTACTCCAGTTAATTTTACCTCTTAACTATTTGTCACTCAGAAAAAATGGGGAACGTTTTATTCCCCGTCTTCTAAATTTACTTCATTGCAAGGAAACGTGTGTAAAAAAAATTAAGCATTTGTAATAATAATAATGAAGACTCCACTCCTAACCCTTGGACCGTTACTGACGTCTTTAGCGGACTTTTTATGAAATGTTTAGAATGTGATTATTAGACTCGGTTGCACAGCTTTGCAAACTCTGCTATTGCGTGAATAATAGTATCTCTTAATTTATGATTCCCGTGGCATCTCCATAGCTGATTTTCATTGCCTTTCAGTGAAGGAAAATTTCTTTAACCTCTGTGTAACTCCTTAACGAAATGAGAGATTTAAAATCAACAGACGCTCTT
>KK121523.1:467619-511311 GCA_000611955.2 Stegodyphus mimosarum
GGTTAAAAAAACTTTATTTTTTTTTTTTTTTTTTTTTTGGATCAGCAAAATCTGATCAGTCTCAGTATCCTTCACGTAAAGTACCTCATGTGTGTCACGAAACAAAAATGCCACGCGCTTTGTAATTAAAATACCCAATTCATGTTTAAACATGTCTTTTGTAATATCAAGCTGAAGTAGAAGCAATTATCTAATTCCAAACACTAACAACCGCAAAAACTAATCCCTTCCCTTACTTCTCGCAAGCTGTCACTATTCTCCCCTCATTTCTATTATACAACGTATTCTCCCCCTCCCCTCGTTTTTTATTTTCTTTCACTACAGAGTGGAATTCCTTCTCGTTTAGTTGGCATATGACATTTTCGCTGTCTTTTGCCCCACTCTACTCCAGGATACGTAATAAATCATGAAGCAACGTTGCTTTCCTATCAGCTGAACTCAAATGCGTACGTGTAATTAAAAAAGTTGAGACAGTTAGAAGCATGGCTCTTCCTTCTTATGGGGGTGGCAGCGGAGTGATCTAGATTTTTTTCTATATAATTTATTTATAGATATACTTTTATGAAGCGTGTTGATTTTTTTTTCTCTGGGTGAAGTGGGACTAACTTGTTTTTGTTTGTTTCCTTCTCTGTCATGGGCTGAGGCGGTTCGTGGAAAAGACAGTGACCGAAAATTAGAACTATCTTTTGTCAGAATTTTAAGCAAAGTGTTTGTTTTTAAGATGCAGGATTATGAAACAGTCCGAAAATAGCTTGGGGTTTAGAGGAATTTTACAGTGCGAGATTAATTTATAAATAAATATTCTGTTTATGTTAGGAGCGACGTTAACTATAATATAAATATTTGCAAATACTTCACTTAATTTCCGTAAATATATGTTATTGGAAAACGCTGCATCACAGAAAAATCGTCGTTTGTGACTCGATTATATTAAGACGGATTTTACAGTCTTATTATTCCTACACTATCGAAGAAGATTAATTACTTCATGCCTTTTCTAAATCTAATTTTGACTTAATTGTACGAAGTAAAAAGGAAGTATTATATTCACCAAAAATTCCGGGTAACATATTTAAACGAAAATATCCATTTTGACCGCTATCGAATGCAATTTAACGATGTTTTTGCGTGACATATGTACGTAAGGACAGAATAAAGGACTCATTTTGCCAAAACGAATTATAAAACTGATTTAAAATGGATTCAGAAGAGATTTTTTCGTAGCGTCTGTACGTGCGTACGTATGCATGTATCTCGCATAACTCAAAAACGAGTAGTCTCAGAACGTTGAAATTTTGTATATAGGACTGCTATAGCATGTCGTTGTGCACCTCCCTTTTTAGTGGCAATCAGCAGCACCAAAAGTATATAAATAGATATATTCGCTCTGTTACTCATCTCATTGAGTTAATTTTTTTATTCTTATATGTTGTTAAATTGTGCATTTTTTGCTTTAAAATGATTGAATTATGTTGTTCTTATCTTTATCTTCCAGTTAAGGTGTTTATGCCTTTAGTAAATCTGTATGCAATATTTGCGGAATTATCAACAATTTAACAGTTGTTTAAGTGCGGCTAAGCCTAATGTTTTTACCATAGCAGCCGTATTTGTTTATATTTGAAACTTAGCAGAATAGTGGATTTGTTGCCAATTTAGAGAAACTAAGCTTCGCATCAACAAAGATAACGTCTTCTTTTATTATTGTGATTTAAATCATGCTTAATCCATTCTGGAATTATCATTTAAGTTATTAAATTATCTCATATATTGACTCGGCATAGCGTCCATAACAACTTAAGTCAGTTTCTACGCCTTCAGTATTTATTGTTTTCTTAACTGAGACCAAAAGTAAACTTTCAGATTTGTGCGCCGAAAAATCTGCCTTCTTGCCCGCTGGCCGAATTGCTGGTTTTTGCGCAGAAACTCTAATTTTAATTGTAAAAATTAATTAAAAATTTTAACTGCATTAATGTTTTATATTTTTCTATATTTTTCAATTTTTAAGAAAGATATTTTGAGGTATCATGTATTTTCGCCTTGTCGCTAGGTGAGAACTGAATTAATTGAATGAAAAATATATCACTAATGAAATTCGAGGAAATAAGTTTAAACGAAATGCAGAAAAAATGCGTATAATTTAATATTTCGTACAAGGAAGTCATGTGGTGTACACATCAGATTTTTCTCCTAAATAAGAGATTAGATTGTCCGACGGAATTAGTGTATCTAGGAAATATTTGCTAACAAGGCTTATTTTCATTATGAGGCAACCTCTGCAAAAGTTAGTGTTGCGTCATTCGACGAGTAATTGAGCTACGAAATTTTGTTGTGTTTGATGTTAACATAATTTTCTAAATAACTTTAATTTTTTTATCCCATATACTGTATAATTTCTTTGCTTTCATAATCTTTTTTAACATTTCTTTTCTTATTTATTTAAAACTGTGTATAATTTCTTTATATCCCATATACTGAATGAGTATTTTGGGGTCCGTATAAACTCTGTGAATAAATGTGCCAAAAGAGCAAAAAATTTAAATAAAAATTTTTTTTATCATTTTTTAAAACTCCAAGCATTAATAATTTTTACAGGTGAAGACATCCTAAAGAAATCCGTATAGTTTTATCTTCCGAAAAGCTTCATCAATTTACATCCCAAATATAAATAGCATAGTTAATAAAAAAAGATATAACAGATACAGATACAGTTAAACAAGTAGGGGGGACACCAGATATTTACTAAAAGATGATCCAGGTGTTGTCTCTTACTACTGACTTTCCCGAAGCTTGGAACAGAAGATGCCCGGCTCTGGCTACATTGCGGACACTACCGCTGCCAGCAGTACATTAGGGGCTCGTCCGCATGTCCTGTGTGCTTCTTTTGTACATTTATATCTATGAAAAGTTACATTATACATTGTGGTACATAAATATTACTTCTGCATAGTAACGCAACAGGTTTTACATGGTAGTTTGTAACATATTGTTAAATCACATGAATTACGATTGTTTTCGCATGTTTGTTTGATACTGTATTTTATGGGTTGAAGTTCTACAGTTCTTTCAGTCAGTTCCGTGATGCTTACATTTCTTGCGAGGAATTCTTTTTACATTATAAGGTATTTCTCCCACCTTCTTAGCGTGCCTTCTTGGTGTAGTGGGCAGCACGCTCAGCGCATATTCGAGAAGTCCGTGGTTCGAGTCTCGGCGGGCATATTGCTCATTTTTCATCTCTTCTGCTTTCAAAAAATACCTAATGTTTCTACAGTGGCCTCCGAACTAAAAAAGGTGGTGGATGACGATTAACCACCGCACTGGGTTTCCTATTTCCCAGTCGCCCTTTAAAAGGGGGAGTATATAAGGTATTTCTCCCGCCTTCTTGGCCTGCGTGGTGAAGTAGTCAGCACGCTCGGCACGTAGTCGAGAGGTCCGAGGTTCGAGTTCGGGTGAGAGCATTTCTCATTTTTCATCTCTCCTGCTTCCAAAAAATGCCTAATGTGTCTACAACATATAGCATATTTTTACACACAGTTCGTATTTGCATTCATTTTGTGGTAATAACATAGTTTGGAAAAGTCCATATTATAAAAATTATACCATATTAATTCCGTTTAAGATATCACTGTTATGTATATATATGCTGTAGTGCAGTTACATTGATTTGTATATTTAATTTTTTTATGATTGTACAAGTACTTAATTATTATATACAAAGTTCTGTGGACGATTTGCTCTATCGTACATTTCGCTGGTAGTAGTAGTGTAACTAGTTGTGAGAGAAACTGAGAGGGATTAAGTTACACGGGGGCGTATAATTCTTGTCCTTTTGCTGCTAAGAACTCGATTATTTTTTGTATTTTTATTCGAAGGTGTTTATTTGCTGTTGCATAGATTAAAAAGGGATCCGAGTTCTAAGTCGGTTTTTTTGAGATGTACTTCCTCTGTTATGGGACAATAAAAATGTAGTGAGCTGGATAGTCCGTATCTCCACTTACGCGTGTGTTATTTTTAGAGATAAAGAGGTGGTGGATGATGATTAACCACCACCAGGATTTGGTAATTGGGTCCCCTATTTCCCAGTCGCCCTTTAAAAGGGGGAGTATATAAGGTATTTCTCCCGCCTTCTTGGCGTGCCTTCGTGGTGAAGTGGTCAGCACGCTCGGCGCGTATTCGAGAGGTCCGTGGTTGGAGTCCCGGTGAGGGCATTTCTCATTTTTCATCATTTCATAGAAATATGTGGGGAACGGGCCATGTTCAGTAACATAACAATTTATGTAAGAGTTAATGCTATTGTTCTTCTCTTTGATGCTTAGGATAAATAAGCTTAGGGCTCTTCTGTCTTGTTGTTCTATTATTGTCTTTGTTTATTGTCTAGATATTCTTGTCTCTTTTGCCACTAGTTTTCCCATCTTTTAATCATTATCTCATATAATATTTTTTTAATTCGGGATTTAGGGAATGGGAGGGTATTTGGAGTATAGTTTTGATTGCTTGCTGCTTCTTTAGCATATATGTCGGCTTTCTCATTCCCTAAGGTCCCTGCAAGTGCTTTCAGCTATTCAATAACAATTTTTGAATTGGGGTTTCTTAATGAAGAGTTAATTAATCGTCTGATAATAGGAGATTTGTATATTATCTTAAAGCCGTGTTTGCAGCTAAGCCTAAAAACTAAACTAAACTTTAAACTAAGCCTTGTTTGTGTGCTTGATAAGGAATCTGCTTTGATTTTCACTGCAGACCAGTTATTACTGATGCTATACATAATTGCTTTTCGGATGGTCAGTGCTTCTGCTTGAAAAACTGTGTTATTGCTATTTAGATGATATTTGAGAATTATTGGCTGTTGGTGCATTCGAAGTATGGCACATCCAACTCTTTCTTCATTTTTAGAGCTATCTGTGAATTTGTCCGCATTGAATATTTCGTCGGTGTTGCCGTTGTGGTTGAATCTAAGATGAATATTTGGTTCTATGTACGGAAGAATTTCTTAAGGGTGTTTTGGTCGCTTATAGTTTATGGCTTCGAATTAGATGTCCTCTATTGTGGAGTCTTTCTTTAGTTGGAGAACTCTAACTGCGTTGCGATTTTTTCCGCTGTAAGGAAAAGGAGAGAGATTTTTGTAAGCCCATACAGAGCTGCATTGGAAGTTGATCTATAGCTCCTTGAAATAGTGAGTAGAATTGGCCTTTGAATCCCCTGAAGTTTTTCAATTTCCCTTTTATTTTGAGGGAAAGTCCAAACTGCAGAACCGTAAAGAGCGATATTTTTTCGATTACTGCATTGAGTATTACTTTATGCTTATGCGGGCTTAACCCCCAGTTGAACCCCTGCATTCTTCTGAAGTTTTTGGCGATAGTTGCAGTTTTCTCTTGAATATTTTGTAAATGAGTATTCAGTTTAATTTGTGGTCGATAATGATACCAATAAATTTCGTCTGTTTGACTGCTTTGACCGTTTCTCCATTGATGGTGAATTTTGTTGTTTCTGTAATCGATTGTCCTGCTTTATTGAAGACTATTGCGTGAGATTGTTCTGTCGAGAGAGAAAGTTTTTTGAAGACGTCGAGGCTTTCATTAAAATTTTTTATCATGATTTTCCTTGTTCTTCCGATAATTGTAAATGCCGCTTGGTATGGTAGAGCCATGCATGGGATGTGATCTTCTTAAATGTTAAGTTCCGAAGATCAGCACTTAGATATGATCCTTGCGGGCTGCCGCGTTCTTGTATCCTTTCTACTAATCTGTTATTATGTAGGATTATGCTTTTCCTGTTTTTCAGAGAGTCTTCAAGGATACTGTAGATATTTAGAGGGGGGCATTCGATATCCCTGAGTGCCTGTTTGACTGCAGGCCACCACAGGGAGTCGAATGCTTTCCGTAAGTCCAGGGAAAAAAGGGAAGAGTGTTAAGTTATTGGCTTTGTTCTTCTGGGAAGTTGCAACGTCCTCTTATAACGTATAACGTCCTCTATTGCCACGTCCATAGCTTGTATTGTATATCTGTTTGCCGAGAAGCAGTACTGATTGTTGCTAATGCTCTTGTTCTTATGGGAAAAAAAAGTAAGACAACACTTGACGTTTGTAGTGGCGTAAAGCAGTGGTCTCAAACTCAGATTGCTCACAGGCCGAATGCACCATTTGAAAGCAGCTAATGGGCTGAAATAAAAATTAATTAAAACTTTATTTTAAAAAATAAATGAAAATTTTTTACTACACTTTTCTCTGAACATATATAAATAGTAATGATAATAACTTATTTTCTTTCTAAAATCTGAAAGCTGGTATCTCCAAGAAATTTCTTTTAGTTACACTTTGTAACTCAAACATGTTGACAACTAAATATTGAATTTTTATACTAAGATTTATTCAAATAATGTTAGTATACTGAAGTAACCGCTGAATAACCTTAACTTAAATAAATAAATTACGAAAATTTCCAAGAGGGACAAAACTTGAGAATACGTAGTGACAAACTATTCTTATACCTTAAATTTTTTTATTTATTACATTTTTCAATGCCACATGCGGAAAAAATACATATTTGTATGGAAATAATTATAAACATCTTTGTTAACTTAAACTAAAATAACTAAATTACGGAAATTTCCCAAAACAGACAAAACTTGGGAATTAGTACTGACAAAGTAGTCTTTAAATTTTTATTTATTATATTTTTCAATGACACATGAAGAAAAAATATATTTGTATGGAAATAATTAAAAACGTTTTTGTTAATTTAAACTAGAATAAATAAATTACGATAATCTCCCAAGAGGAACAAAACTTGAGAATAAGTAGTGACAAACTATTCTTTTACTTTAAATTTTTATTTACTAAATTTTTTAGTGACGCATGAAAATAAAATACATACTTGTATGGAAATAGTTGCAAATATCGTTTTGTTTCTTACTATAACTTTCAGCTACAACACCTCATAACGTTTCAATTTTGATAAATTTTGCAAGCTTGGAGAAAAATTAAGAACTATCTTTATCACGAACTGTAGGCACACATCGGCGTCATTCTTTCTTAACGTCATAGTTTTCTTAGCTATTCAGCTGCGGAAAAAAAAGGATTCACAGATAAATATACTCCCATATAAATATATATATATATATATATATATATATATGTATGAAGAGAGAGAGAGATTGACGTGATATGAATATTATTCAAAGATTACGAAATTTTGCTGTAACAATAAACTTTTTGCTTGGGAGTATATTTATATGTGAATCCTTTTATATATCCTTTATTTATATAGCCTTTTATTTATTTGTGAATATATATATATATCTGTGTGTGTGTGCAAGATGTAACAAACTACGGTAGCTGCTTTAAAAAAATAAATGATGACCTCAAAATTAACATTCTAGATTTGATGCTCTCCCTCTAATTCATCTGTTTTGCCAAATTCGAGATCATTCCAAATCACATAACACTGCTTGAAAAAGATAATTAAATCCTAAATTAACCAATTAGGATTTATATTCACATATGCACCTACGAAGTATAAACTCTGAGTCACGAGCAATAGCCTTCCTTTTTCTTTCTGGCTTCTACCCTGAAAACAACTGTGCGCTGCTTATGCTTCCCTGCCTGAAAATGGCGTAGTATTCTTTTTTCCTGTTACATAAAAATTTATTGCATTCGACGAAGATGAGAAAGTAATTTGTTTGCGAAAATGCTGATTTGAATGTGTAAAAAAAAGATGGTGATTCGCCGAAATTAGTTTTTTCAACGTCTTTTCTACCCAGCTATGTGTACAGCCAGAAGTTAAAAGTACCGGATTCACGACTACACACTTAGAATATTACACGCACACACACACACACACACACACACACATATATATATATATAATTTATTATTAGAAAAGGTTTTTCTTGTTTCAGCTCCAAGGAACAGAAATTTAATTAAAACGATGAATTATTGGGATAATATTTAGTCAATATTTTAAGTATAAGCTATTTAGATTTTTATTGTAATAAAATGTTTTGTAAAAAATTTAAAACAGCAAAGAATTAATATTTTGAATCGTAAAAATTCTAAAAAGTAAATTTTTAAAGTACTGAAAAGGTAGCTATTGCCGTTGATCGTAGATTAATTGACTTGTCAAGGTGAAGAAAACCAATCCACTATCAATTAACAATTCCAATAATTCATCGCTTTAGTTAAATTTCTGTTCCTTGGAGATGATACGTAAAAAACCTTTTCTAATAATAAATTATTGGTTTATTATTATTAAATTATGGGTTATTCTAATAATAAATTATTGGTTTATCACATCGTAACTTTAGTGCGAGTATTTGTTTTTTATATTAATTTATATAAATCTAATTAATTAACCTCATTCGTACATTTTTTGGGCCTTACTGATGTTCGTTTTTGGTAAGGAAAATAAATTAAAATTGAGCCTCAGATTTTAAAATTTTCTTCAAATTTTTGTCATAATAATGCTTCTTAATTTATTAGAAATATCTTCGTTGATCGTCAGTATATTACTCCGGGGTCTGCATGCTGCCCGTGAGCCACGAGTTTGAGAACAGTGGCGTAGATTATGTAATTCAGCTAATACTACTATAGGTAATGTAATTCAGAAGTTAGTTGCTTTTATTTTTACCATAAATTCTACAGCTGTTAATCTTTGCCGGAAAGTATGCTGTAAAAATCTTTCTGGTATTATCCCTTGTTAACAAAAAATCCTTCTTCCTTTTGTTGTTAGTTCGAACTCCCAATTCTTCCGACTGCATCCAAAAAATCAGAACATTCCTCACCCTACTGTTTCCCGGACTATTTTTATGTAGTTCTTCTAAGAGAACTAGAAAGAAAAAGGTGTGTATTTAATAATAATGTGTCAAAACATTTCCTGCTCATTGAGGAGTGGGGAGAAATTTATTAGTAAGGTGAGCAACAAGGCATTCAGAAAGACTACTGCGAACGCACGTGCCGTTAACTGTTATTTACTTTAAAAACTACAGGAATTTCCACATAAAATAGGATCCAGTTTTCGGAACATCTACAGCCAGCCCTCTCTCTTTTTCGTGTTAAGGTGAATAATATACAACTGAATGTGTTTTAGACTGTGGCTCGTTCGTCAAGTGGTGTTTGAAGTAAAAACAAAATGTTCAGGGGGGAAAAAGAAAAAAGAAATGCACCGAAAATAGTTCTGGATCTGAGATTTTTACGAAGGTGACGTGGTTTTCTTTTCCGAAGGGAGTTGAAACTACACGGAAATCTATGAAAGGAAAAACTGACTAATCAGTCTTTTTATTTACCTTTCTTTCTTGACTTCGTTTAAACGATTCGAAGGGTTCAAAAATGGCTCTCCTGAATTAACAAGCGCTGTTTAAAAACTGTAAAAATGCATACATGCAAATATATCACATCAAATTACGTATTGCCATTCGGAAAAATTTAATATTCAGTAAAACATTTACCAGCTATTGTCAATTTTTTTGGACACTTCGAAAAGCCATTGTTATTGTCTTTTAACATATAAGATCACATTATGGCAAAATGAGAGCGCATCTGATTATCCATCGGAGACTGAACTGATAGAAATCACCAAAAATATTTGGTATATTTCATTATGGCAAAGTGCACGAAGGCTATCCATCTAAGGGAAGGGATGCTTTCGTGAAGGACTTTATACCTATCCACATTACAATGAGGAAACCTTTGTAATTTTGCTGTAACCATTAAAAGAAATTCTTATGTCATACGTTTCGTAACTTGTATAATATAATGTTTAAAAATTCCTATGGGTTTTTACATTTCTTATTTCATCGGTAAAGTTCTTTTAGGGGTGCTTTGACTGCAAATTGAAATTTTCAGAATGCAGTTTTCTTATCCTTTTTCCATTTCGTCATTCATTTAGTCACCGGAAAAAAATATGTTTTCGTTTGAACATCTTTCCCAACCTAATTCTTATAGAATCTTTCGTTAAAAGTTCTACATTAATCATTCATTTTTGACAGTTATTTCATAACCGTCAAAAATGAAAAAACAACTTTAACCTTACATTGCATATTAAAACGATTCACTTTGCATAAGATATTTTAATTCAACAACTGAAGTAGCTAAGTATGTATTACATAACAAAGTTGTCTAATGGTAAAGGGACAAAATTCGAGAATAAATAATGGCAACCCATTCTCATTGAAATTAGTTTCTATTTACTAAATTTTTCTTTGGTAGACGAAGCAAAAATACATAAATTTGTACAAATAATTATAACCTTTTTTATGATGGTACCTTCTAGCTGCAACATGTCATGGCGCGTCGATTTTAATTTCCTAGCAGAAGAGGTGATCGTGACGACAGCATGGCTCTCTTTGCTGTCAATCCGAGGCTAATGAACAAATTTCTATTTCCAATCACCATTTCAAGTAAAAATTATCATTGGAAGTTCAAGTCTTTAAAATAAAAACGTAGCATAATAAAAGCAGCATTATTTATATTCACATACTAAATTAAATTTTATATTTAAGAAGGAATCAGTTTATCCTTACTATAATCCGAATCATGCTTAGAAAGGTTAATTTAAATTCAGTAGTCAATCAAGTTTCAACATATCTACTAGTTGGTTATGCGAACATTTTAGAGCTAACTTATCACATGGCCTTGGTGGTTGGTTAATTGAATACGGTAAAACAAGTGAGTGCTATTTGCCTAATGGGTTTATGCCTTCGTGGAGAGAACTGACTTGTATCTGAGTCTCACGAGAAAAGCTATTAAAGCGCCTATACTCTTCGACGGATTATATCCTTTGAAAAACACGAGTGTTAAGAGGTCGTCGCAAATGCATAGCTGTAAATTACGCTGTGCATTGTTTGTAACAGTTTTGTGTACTAATTTGATTTTAATACTACGTGAGTATGTTACGTGGCTTCGAAAAATGAGAACATAACAGACAGGTAATAAGGTAGCTAGTTAGTCTAGCAAAAATCAAAATTAAACCTTACAAGTTTAAAATATTAATTCTACTTTTAAACTGTGCTGCCTTGTTAAAAACACATAATACAAAACGAATGATTATTTAAAGAAATTGCTACCAGAACTGTGAAATGCTAGATTATTAAACTTCATCCAAATAATATATAATTTTTCTGTTCGTTTCCCCTCCAACTTTTTTTTCCCTTGAACTTTTTAAATATTTTTCTCATGTACTTAACTTTTTAAATATTCTTATGTAAATGGTGTCCTGGAAAATTAAGCAAGCACTTAGTTCTTCAGATTATCTTTGAAAAATTTAAACATATTTCCAATAATGCTGTTCTATTGTGGTCATGTGGCCTTGCAATCCAACACACATGCGGAAATAAAGGTAAATTTGTTCAGCTGTTGGGTAGTTTCTGCCGGATGGAATTGGAATTAACGGGTGGTATAGTATATAGTCATATGTAAGGAAAACAGACTCCAGTCCAGTTGCTGTGATGTTATCTTCTCGTTTATGTACTTCAAAAACTCTTTATTTCTTAAAATACTTCTTTTTTGAGAATTTTGTTTAGACTGAAACAGATTCTCACACAAAAAGGTACACAAAGCTCATTCTGTGAATTGGATTCACATATTTTACTATTTTATTCTTTTGTGTTCCTATTTGGAGGTGTTTTTTTAACAATAAATTGTAATAAATTAATTGTTCATTCAAAATGCTTGTCGGAATCATTATTAAAATGTTTGATCATACACTAATGTCTCCATTTTCTTATCAAGTCTTAGTGTGCTGTTTTATATATGAAAACAAACAGTGTTCCTCTGTGCTTGTGCCCACTAAGAAAATGAAACGCATACTGTTTCTTTTTTACAGGATGAACAGAACAAGACAAAAAAGATTAGAAAAGACAAAAGGATATGTAATATTACGGCGCTAAGTACAAAAATGAAAAATTTGTTTTCTGACAAGAAAAAAATTATGCAATAGGTATTTTGCAAATATATAATATAAAAATCTTTGCATGATGTTTTGCATCCATACATCTATTTTATTTCATGAATATACAAAGATAATTAAGTTTATGTATTTACGGGGTGTAAACGGTATTTCAGGATAAAAAAATATGATGTGTACACCACATACTTCCCTGTACGGAATATTAAATTATACGCACTTTTCCCTGCCTTTCCATTTAAACTTATTTCTTCGAATTTCATTAAAGATATAGTTCTCATTCAATTAATTCAGCTCTCACTTCGCAACAAGGCAGAAATACATAAAAACTCAAAATATCTATGTTAAAAATTGAAAAAAATGGAAAAACGTAAAACACCAAATATAGTTAAAATAATTAAAAACACAGTTTCTACGCAAAAATCAGCAATTCGGCTAGTGGGCAAGAGGACAGATTTTTCAGAACACAAAACTGAAAGTTTACTTTTGGTCTCGCTCGGCAAAAAGATACTGAAAGCTTACAAACTGACTTAATATGTTGTGGACGCTATGCTGAGTCAATATATGGGATAACTAATAACGTAAATGATAATTCCAGAATGGATTTAGCATAATTTAATTCGTAATAATAAAGGAAGATGTTACTTTGTTGTAGCGAAGCTTAGTTTCTTTATATTGGCAACAAATCCACTATTCTGTTAAGTTTCAAATGTAAACAATCATTTGCCGTGTGTGCTATGACAAGAATTGAAAGCGACCCTCAGTGGTTGTTCAACGTTTTCTGGACGGATGAGGCGCACTTCGCAGTACACGGGGATGTCAACACCCATAACTCTCGTATATGGGCAACATGGAATCTTTGAAGACGGCGAAGTTACTGCATCCAGCCAAGTTGACAGTCTGATGTGGCTTCATCTCATCTTTCATTGTCGGACCATTCTTCTTTGAAGAACCGTGTCCTATAACTGGCTGGAAAATGTGCGCTGTTAACTGCTGAACATTATCTCATTTTTGCGTGACAAAGTCACTCTTACATTAACTCAAAGAGGTATGTTATATATAATATGCTTTATACAGGATGGCGCACCACCACACTAGGCCAATTCTGTAAAATGATTCCTGTTGAGTACCTTTCTTGAAGACGAGTAGTCAGTCAAGAATGCAAGATCGCATAGCATCCACGATCACACTCCGGTCGACTTCTGGTTGTAGGGCTATTTGAAATCACGTGTGTGCCATTCAATCCACTTCAACATAGGCCGAACTCAAAGATTCTATCTGTTGTGATGTTTCTGCAATTCATTTCGATATGTTACATTCAGCTGTAACGGGAGCTGTGAGTCCCCTTAGTTGTGTCGTATAATGTTCTGGATGTCATATTGAACAACTCTTATTGCAAGTATAAGTGAATGGAGCTGTTCTGTTCATTGTAATTCGGGTTGTCAGCACTCTCTACTGGTGACATTTTTAACTAAAAATATTTTTGTTGCTAAACCAAATCCGACTTCCTTGTGAACATTTCTTGTAAACCGCACTTCTTTATAATAATTTCTTTCTTTTTATGAATTTTTAAGAACTTTAAGCTCACGCTCTATATGTATATGTGTGTGTGTAATAACTCTGTAAATGATTTCCACTAATTGTAATAAATTTTGGCTGCGTTGAAGAGAAGATACCATATTTTAATTTTACTATTTTTTTAGTCACGCCCGAGGTGCTTATAGATTAACCCTAAAATTACAAATACCTTAGCACTTTTTAGCAAAGTCTTTCCATGACGTGTTGTAGTGATCTACTCATAAATAAATGGCGAACCGTGACACAAAAAAGAAGTAAAATCTTTTTTAACACCTCCAAAAAAAATAAGGAAAAAAAAAGAAATCGCAGTGAAATGTTTCTTTGGCAGGAACTAGCGAGTTCCCTGTCTTATTCTGGAATTCCAGGATCAGGAAATGTTAAGTTCCTTTACTTTTTTTCGAATTTTGATTTATTTTATTTTCTGTGACGGTTGCATCTGTAGCATTACGTTGACTTCTCCATCCCCTGTTGTGACAAGTTGTGATTGTCGCCAAATAGCTGACTGAATCTTCCTCCTCCGTTGCTAGGCTTGTTACTTTCCGTCTTTCGTTGCACTTCTCTTTTTTGTCTTTTCTCTGTTGATCCTAGAAAGAACCTAGGTTGGGTTGCCGATTACGTGGTGCCAATTTCTATCCTTTCTTTACTGTCAGTTCTCGTTAATTCTTCAAGCTCATGGCTTATGAGATTTGAGGAATAAAACTGTTTAATCTATAATAAATCATATGTCTCCCACCAGACGTACATGTTTAAAATGTTGCTTTTTCACATAAGTTTTTTTTTCTTTTTTAAATTTGGCAAAAGAGGAGAAATAGCTTCTTCAAACAAAAGCTCTTCTTCATGCAATCATGCGACCAATTATGTGCAAGCGATAATTTAATGTAAAGAAAAAATCTGATGTGTACACCACATGATTTCTTTGTACGGAATATTGAATTATACACACTTTTGGCTGCATTTCATTTAAAATTATTTCCTCGAATTTCATTAGAAATATAAATCTCATTCAATTAATTCTGTTCTTAGTTCTCGGCAAAGCAAAAATGCATAAAACCTCAAAATATCTTCACTGAAAATTGAAAAATATAGAAAAAAACCCCACTAAATACAGTTACAACAATCGAAAAACAATTTTTATATTTAAAATTTCAGTTTCTACGCGAAAATAAGCAACAAGGCAGATTTTTGGATGCACAAAAATGAAAGTTTAATTTTGGTCCCACTCGGCAAAAAGACGCTGAAGGTGTAGAAACTGAATTCACTTTTCTGCTAAGTTTCCAATGTAAACAAAAATGGCTGCTATGGTAAAGAAAAATTAGGCTTAGCCGCACTTAAACAACTTTTAAAAATTGTTGATAATTCTACAACTATTGCGTAATTAACTTAAGACATAAAAACCTTAACCGGAAGATAAAAACTACATAATTCAACCATTTTTAAAGCAAAAAATGCGCAATTTACCAACATATAAGAATAAAAAAAATGAGCTCACTGAGCCGAGTAACAGAGTGGATATATATATATATTTACATACTTTTGGTGCGGCCGATTGCCACCAAAAGGGGAAGTACGCAACTACATGTTATAGCAGTTCTATGTACAAAATTTCAACGTTCTGAGGCTACTCGTTTTTCAATTATACGAAATACATACATACATACGCACGTACGTACAGACGCTACGAAAAATGTTTCTTCTGAATCCATTTTAAATCAATTTTATAATTCGTTTGGGGAAAAGAAGTCCTTTATTCTGTCCTTTCGTACGGATGTCACGCGAAAGCATCGTTAAATTGCATTCGATAGCGTTCAAAATGGATATTTTCGTTGAAATATGATACCCAGAATTTTTCGCGATTACAATACTTCCTTTACTTCGTACAAGGAAGTAAAAAAGAAAAATTCGCGAAGAGCTCAGGGTGTTAATCCTGAAATTTCTTGGTCTTAGATTTACAGTAACAGTTTTATGAAAATTTCCCACCTAATGCCTTTTGCATTCTCTATTTTGCTTCACTTTTGGCAACAGTTCTATATATAAGAGAGATATGCTTGCATTTATGGCCAGTTGAGCAATTCCTCCGGTTTTGGCCAAAGTTTTGATGAAGACCCTGAGAAACGTAACTCACAAAACAGGTCTTTTTCTTTGAAAATTTTAAGACATTGCGATTTTAAGCCATCAGGAGTCTAGCTTGAGAGAAGCGGAGAGCGAATGCGATGCCTACAAGATGAAAATCTGGTTCAGAAGGGTTTAGTTTTGATTAAGTTTTATACCTACTGGCTGCTAAAAGTTTAGATTCCCAAAATTTAAATTTCTATTGGCTGAAGCGTCGTATAAGTGCTTGCATCATTACCACTGTAAGAATCACATGACATGGATTAATTTTGAAAGGGTGCATTTCAGAAATATTTATTATAGTCGGTTATTGTATTTCGGAACAGAAATGGAAAATAACTAAGTTAAAAAAGAAACTTAATGGACTAAAACAAATTAAAGTTGATGTATTATTTTTTCATATTTTTATCGAACATACGTAATATTTTGAATTTATAGCGCCATATTAGGATAACTTATTATGTGTATATTTCACAGTTGAAAAACTACCAGTTTAAAGTCTGCTCTCAGCACACTGAGTAGAACGCTTTTGAAGTATTATAGTCATTAAACTAAGCTATACTTTCAGAATGGGTTATCAAAAAGATTATAGCACATCTGCTATACCTGTTATTTTATTAAATGACTTAAATAAGTAAAAACTTTCAGCTTTCCGTGTTTACATTTAGCAAACAACGACGATTTCGAGAAAATATGTAAGGATTTTATTTCATTAAATAATTTCAAGTATCAAAAATCTCAAAAAATTATTATCTTATAAGTTTAAAAAGCTTATTGTCATACCTTTATGCATAAATGTAAGAATTCTAATAATTGTTTAAAATTTGGGATAATATCTAAAAAATACAAAAATAGTAAATAGACAAAAATTAAACGGACATGTGTAGAGGCATTAGAATTTTTTTTGAAGACATGAAGAAATAAGCAGTGCTCTCGCCGGGATTTGAACACTGGACCTCTCGAATATGCGCCGAGTGGACTAACTTTTACACCAGGAAAGCATGCAGAAAGAAGGGATAAAATACCTTTTAAAGGGCGACTGGGGAATAGGAGAATCCAATCGCCAATCCTGGTGGTGAGAATCATTATCCACCACCTTTTAGTTCGGGCGCCACTGTAGAGACATTAGGATTTTTTATGCTGAGAGACGTGAAAAATTTGCAATGCCCTCGCCGGGACTCGAACCTGGACCTCTCGAATACGCGTCAAGTGTTCTAACCTTCACACTACGAATGCATGCAGAAGGGAGTTAAAAAATACCTTATACATTTAGTCAGATAGGGATAGCAATTAAAAAACAGTAATAATAATTAAAAAGTGTTTTATTGTAATAAATTATTAGATAAAAATATTTATTTTAAAAGAAAAAAATTCAAATGACATTTTTCTTAAAAAATCATAATTTATATAGATTTCTAAAAAGAAAAAAGGATAGAAAAAAGAAATTTTATTAATTTTCTATGCATAAATTTTTTGTAATCGTTATTATTATCATTATTTACTAATCATTATTATTACTATTATTTCCTAATTATTATTACTTCTACTTTTATTTACTCCTTTCAGAACTTGTTTGTTAATTTTTTTTCTGCGTGTTAAAATAATTTATAACTTTAATTGTTTTGTTAATGCTTTTAAGACATATCTTACAAAAAGTTCGAAAAAGAAATAATGAATCTTAAAGTCCTTTACTCCTTCATGTAATACTTCGGTTTTTGAAAATTTTGAAAGCTGTGTAGGCACAGGACGAAATGTCTTAAATTAACAAAATAAAACAAAACAAAAATTCATCTTCGAAATGGCATCTGTTGTCAGACTTAATTAGGTTTCGTTTGACAAAGATGAAGTGCTTTCGTAACAAATGCCAAGTTTTTATGTCAGTTTAAACGTCAGTTATCGTGCTTATGTATGCATGGAATGTTAGTCTGTTTACTCGAACTTAAAACGTGGCAATAAGTTAATAGGTCAGCATCAGGATTTTACAGATATATAGGTATTTATCTATAAAATACTGAACAAAAATATACGTTAAATAATTTTTATAATGAATGTAAGTAGGAGTACTTGCATACAGCACGTCGGAAAGAGGAAATTTCAGGCTTTTTTTTATTAAATGCTTATCTTAGACATGTGCGTTTCCTTTATGATGTTTCTCAAAACGAACGCAGAGAGTTTGTATTGCTTCAACACTGGATTAAAGGGAATTTTTTAATACTAAATCTTACTTTTTATATAGACCCTGTATAGAGAAAAACTCCAATGAGTAAATAATTTTCTATGTTTTATTAAGTTAAATGGAAACCAATATTGTATCCGCGAGAAACAGGAGATGCATGTACAAACAACCACCCTTAAACGTGATTTTATCTTGCACCCTGGAGTTCGGAGTATCTCCGCTGACTACAAAACGAAGGTGGTTCGAAGTGGC
The DNA here is from genome assembly GCA_000611955.2 of Stegodyphus mimosarum. Lineage (NCBI taxonomy): Eukaryota > Metazoa > Arthropoda > Arachnida > Araneae > Eresidae > Stegodyphus > Stegodyphus mimosarum. Next base: position 485,629 of record KK121523.1, read on the forward strand.
GGTTTTTCAAATGTGGAATTTAACATGTTATACTTGTTAAGGTAGAATACATCGTCACGTACTGTAGAGGGAAAGAAATTCCCACTTAAAATTTAATAGGTCCCCTAATTGTTAAAGGACTGGATGACGTTGAGAAAATGATCATAAGGTAGGTACATTGCGCCCCCCCCCGAAAAAAAAGGACAGTTCTATATGCTTGGTGCAGAATAAGAAGTGCAGAAAAAATTGCATAGCTTAGTCCTTAAATGTAATTCTGATATAGAAGATTTCTTTGCATATGAGGGTATAAATTCGAAACTGATTCCACCTATGGCACCAAATTTTGGTGGTTTTTGAAAGACCATGTTCAACGTACAGTTGGCATTCATAAATTGACTTTATAAGAACTTAACTTTATAAGACTTTATAAGGAGTATTTATTTATGTACATATCCGTACATATATGTAATATATATGAGTAACAATATATACTTATATATATATGTAAGAATTTATGTATCTATCTATCTATCTATATCTGTATACAATATATATATATATATATTTATAATGCACACTTTGGTACCGCCGATTGCAATAAAAATGAAAATGGACAGCTAGATATTATTGCAATTCGTTAGGCAAAATTTCAGCGTTCTACGTCTAATCGTTTTTGAACTATGCGAGATACGTACGTACACACGTCACGAATAAAAGTTCATCTAGAATCGATTTTACAATCTGTTAGGGAAAAAAGAATCTTTTATTCTGCCCGTACTTATAGGCGTCTCGCAAAGAGTAGTCACAGTTGATATTTGGAACAGTTTTTGAAATACACCGAAATTTTTTCGTTTTTACAGTCGAATACTCGATATTTTTCGCGATTACAATACTTCCTTTACTTCATACAAGGAAGTAAAAATTAAATAACTTACTACAAATGCGTGTGCTTCAGATAACAAATACGTACTAAAGAACTGTAAATATAGTGTAGTTAAATAAATAATAATATTAGCAATCAATAATATAAATATTATTAATAGTAACTGGGATCATCTATACTGTACTATAAATAAAAGAAAACAGAAATGCATTTCAAATATAATCGCGGCAAAATGTACGTTTCATGTAGTATCATAACGAATGTGTATATCCTACATTATGAAAATGAAACGTTCATTTAAAATAAAGAAATGCATTTATTAAAAAGAAATTATTATTTTGAATATTGTAATGTGTAGCGCAGTTATTAAAACGTAATCATGATTGTAGAAATATGAAAATTTCTGAAAAACGCTGTTGTAACAGGTACATAATTCTAAGAAATTCTAGTCGAATTGCAATCTGAGACCCTGGGAGAGATTATATTACACAAGATAGATAGTATCTAACCTGCTTACTTATGATACAAGTCACGTGTCCGTCATACCTGTCGTACCTTTAAATCTAGTTCCATAGGGTCGAGTTTCTGGTAGCAATAATCGCTAAAAAATTAACTTTACAAATTGAAATTAGTAAATTTGTTCTCGAGTATCTCCTCGAATTTTTATATAAAATTACTTAACGTTTTTATGGAATTAGACACAGTCCTTCCACGTGTCCGTAGTTGCATATTTTAAAGTTAATTTATTGAAACATAATGAAAAATTTACTAATTAAATTTTTTTATTTGTGGGGGAGTATTTAAAAATATAAAAGCTTCTGAAACAAATATTAAAAATCTTTTTATAAAATTCAAATACTTAATTTTAAGAAACTCTAAAAGTACTTAAAATTAAGCAAAGCGGGAACCTTATATTTGGCGTACATTAATCAAGACTCTGTTGATTTCAAGGATAAATTCGAATTCAGTCCTTCCTAACGCTTTGAAAATGCTGTTAAGATAATTTTTCATGTTTCGTTATTATATACGTGGACGCCATTTCAGATGGACACTACTTCAGATGGCGCTACCTCCTTGTCCGTTTTGCTGTTTGGCATTGTGTTCGAAGGGGCGAAATTAACAAGTCTTCGGTAACTAATCATAGTTGGGAATTTAATCATAATTTTAACTTTGGGTGTGCAAAACTTATCCAAAAAGCTTCTTCCTTTGAAGAATTGAATTTTCTTGAAGCTTTTCATATTCACAAAGATTTATCTTGTTTAGTTAATTCCAATCCAATCCCACCTAACAATTTAAAAATTCTGTTAACCTGATTTTTCAGTTTTCGTTACTATTTCTGCCTACAGATGGCGCTATGTCCTCCTTCACTTTACTCCTTTCGGGTATAAATGCAACCGTGGCTTTCCTTTCGTTGCTAATTTCTTGACACCTTATGCAGAGGGATTTTTACTGTTTGCCCTCGAAGTGTGCAGAGTCCTGACTAAACTCTACACCTTACACAAGGTTGTTGCTTTGCCTATTTTTATATTACTTCGACGTGCTTATTTTCTGTCTCTAAAGGTGCATGTCTAGAATCAGCATTTAAGGAATAGTTTGTAACCATCTTTTATTGCGTTGCTATTGTTTTAGCCAGTTGTTCTGTGTTTGCTAATGTTTAGTAATGTTTAACTGTGTTATTGGTGTGATTCTGAATAACCATTAGAGTTTAATATGAAATTCAATTTGATATCAGTCGAAATTTACCGCAGTCCTTCAGATTAGAAAAGTTATTTTTATTTACCGTTAGTTGTGAATGCTTATAGAGCTGTGTATGCGAAGATACTGAACATTTTATTCTCTGAAGTATAGATACATTTTTTTTATCTGACCTTTTGGATTTTTGCTGTGGAGCTTATACTTCTGTTCTTTCTTCCTTTCACGTTTGATGTGCCTTAAGACCATTAATAAGCAAGCGGTGAAAGAAAGCAGTTATTTGTGCGGTTCCCTGTGACGGGTAACTGAAGAAAATATTGTTCTAAACCTCCCTGTCTCTGTGGTGACTGTGGGTGACGAAAATTTAAGTGGGTACTGACGACTCGATAGTTGGTATTTTGGGGTTCGTGAATTGCCATGTTTATGAGCTAGCACCGTAATCACGGAGATGAAACCCCACCGAGAGGCGTGTCCAGAATTCCAAGGCTGCTAGGCATAGCTAAAGATTGCTTTTGCGTTTATTTTATCATCGTGAACTGGATAAGAATCCGTAGTAAAGTAGCAGCTCGATAGAAAGTAATTTCGTCGGGTATATGATTTCTCGTAAGTTGTAGGATTGTGTTTGTTTCTTGTGAAAAATAATTAAAATCTATGTCTTTCGTATCCCTTCTTATTTCTATACTGTTCTATTATCATATACTCCCCCTATTTTTAAATTCAAAATGCCGCATACATAGTAAAATCAAATTAAAACTAACCAAAATCAGAAGAATTAGTGAAATATAAAATACTAAAGCCTAAGAAAGTACTAAAACCTAAAATAATACAAAAAACACGAAAAATAAATACGTACAAGGGTAGAGAAATGCAATCAAATCTGGTATAACGCTATCAAGCGGAAGTACCTCAGACTCATTTGAACCCTCATCCCCTTTAGAAAAACACTGCGTTTCCAAAATTAGCTGATGAACCATTCTAAATTATTTAATTATAACAGTTCACACGAAAATTCTGAATTTCTTCCCGACGCAGTGTAAGCATTTCAATGTCAAATCAAACAAAAGAATTTAGTTAGATACTTTTACTGAATTTAAAATTGAAGTTAAGAAGTAATAAAAAATTCTAACTCAGAAATACTAATAAATTAACTGAGATCACGAGTTTAAAACTTGCTCAGCGAATGAAGAAGCAATCCATTAGAGAAATATATTAAACGCATCCAAATGAAAAAATTCCAAAGTTGAATAAAATAAATAATAAGTATATTTTTTCACAGAATCTAAGATTAAAACTGAAAAAAATTTAAATTAAAATGCAAATAAAAGGAAAATTGGAATTCTTACACTGCTTCGGGGAAAAATTCAGAATTTTCGGATGAACTGTTATAATTAAATAATTAATAATGGTTCATCAGCTAATTTTGGATAACAGAAGCGCATTTTTTTTCAAAGGGAAAAGGGTCTCAATTGAGTCTGATGTACCTCCTCTTGATAACATTATATCAGACTTGATTGCATTCGTCTTCCTTTGTATGTATTTGTAATTTTTTTTGTAGTTTTTGTATTTTTTTGAGGTTTTAGTATTTCACATTTCTTTAATTCTTCTGATTTTGATTAATTTTATTATCTATATGAAATTTTGAATTTATTTTATTTTTTTTTCTTTGTGGAAATGGTTCAAAATTTCACACTTTTTGTCTATACTGATTAATTATGAGCAGCGCCTTGCGCGAAAATAATTTGGGATAATTTTTATGATTGTATATAAAGACTATGATTACGTATTCAAAAACTGCTTAATATAACTTAACTGAAATGGATTTATGGGGTGCCGATTTGAGACTATTGTAATGAGGAATTATATGCATGTAATTAATAATCAGTAGCATATGAATAGGCGTTTAATCGTATGATCTTATTGAGCGTCGATTATTATTATTGGTACTGGCCTGGTTACAGAGTTGATGTACTGTAACCACTGCGCGCACAAGAATAACATATTTATATAATATGATATCAAAGCAACATGTGAAGCAAATGGAAACCCGAATCAGTTCATACAGTAACCAATCCGTACCTCCTTGCTTATTATGATACATCCACAGAGAAGTAAATATTACATTTTTGTCATATATGTAAATTTAAATAATGAACAATGGAGTTAATTGTTAACTACTCGTGCACTCTAAACTTAAATTCAAAACTGATTAAAGAGAAATTTATGTTTGACTACGCAAAGAAAACATTACAGCCTAATCAAAACTATCTTTAATTATTGTTTCGAAAAGAAGCAATTTTGGTATATTTTAATATGCTTTTTCTGGTTGTGTTATAAGGTATTTCTCCCACCTTCTTCGCATGCTTCGTGGTGTAGTGGTCAGCACGCTCGGCGAGTATTCGAGAGGTCCATGGTTCGAGTCCCGGCGAGGGCATTGCTTATATTTTACATCTCCTGCTTCCAATTAACCTGATGTCTCTACAGTGGCTCCCGAACTAAATTGTGGTGGATGATAATTCTCCACCATCAAGATTTGGCGATTGGGTCCCCTAATCCCCAGTCACTCTTTAAAAGGGGGAGTATATAAGGTATTTCTCCCGCCTTCTTCACATGCCTTTGGGGTGCAGTGATCGGCATACTCGGCGCGTATTCGAGAGATCCGTGGTTCGAGTCTCGGCGAAGGCATTGCTCATTTTTCATGTCCTCTGCTTCGAAATAACCTAATGTCTCTACAGTTTAACCAACCAAAACAGAGCAAGCTGGCTCACATTTATATGATAAATAGCGAAAACTCCATGCAGGCAGCGTGGTTGCGGGAATTCTACAACACAACTTCGACGATTTTTCCACTTAACTAATTCTACAGTTTTTAACTACCTAATTTTATTACTCAAATTTTACAATTAAAAATAAAATACACTGTAATATATGGTATGTATTCCCATTCGTTTTTGCCTGTAACTAACTTCCGGTAAAAATCGTAACAGCGCCAAATAAAGATTAAGTGGTCTCCCCCTCCGCAGTTTTACTAGAGAACATAATAGAAAATGTATTAATGGAAACTTTACAACATTAATAACATGTAATTATATTCTTAAAGACAGCTACTGTGCACATTTTGTGAATATCTATCTATCTATATATATATATATATGTGTGCAACATCATTTCTCTGTAAATTCTGTGTGAGAATTAATGAATTTTTGTGTCGCAAGCGAATTATCCATCATTGTCAGTGATTCAAAGTTAAAAGTGCTGTTCTACGAAGAGCTAATGATAATAATAGAAAATCATGAAACCGACTGCGTTAGCGAAACCTTTAATAGCGATTCTAACCAATCTTTGCCAGCATTTAATTATAATTAACTATTTTGTAATTCTTAAAAATAGAAATTTTCATGTCGCTACTCTGGAAATGAGTTGGGAATGGCTCGCGACGGTACATTTTATTTAAGAAAAATTACTTTTTGAAAATGGAAGAGACTTTCTTTTCTTTGCTTTTCTTTAAGGCTAAACGAAGGGGCTTGTAGAAAGTTCGTAGAAAGTAATAAATGTAACATTTTTTGTAATTTTGTAAGTTTGTGAAATATTGCATCTAGCAGAAATTTCATGTGATTTAGATTTTATAAAAGCGCTCTCTGATTGATTTTAATTTAGCGAGGCTGTTAGAATTTATCTTAGGTGAGTCAAATGCTTTCAATTTCGGTATTAGCTTAGCTGTACGTGTTTACTTTAGGTGTGATATCTTATCTATACAAATATCGCACTTAATTAAAATATGTAAATATAACTCTTAGGTAATTAAATCTTTTCCAATTACATTTATTTATATATATTAATGTAAATACACATATATAATGCAAAGCCATGTTATCCATTTCAGTTATTGGACATAGACCGCGAATGAACGCTTCTGATGTAGCAACTGTGAGTTTTGAATTAGCTAAAAAAATTTATAAAAATAGCAAATATTTTTATACGTGAAATTTTTGGCATTTTAATATTATGTCCCTTTTGAACTGATTGAGTACAGTTTCATTTCTGCGTGAAGGCGAGAATAGCTTTAAACCTTTTTAATCGTGAGACCTTTAAGATGCTTGTACCTTTTACTTCCTCATTTTTGATAAATCACTTTCTGTTTGCATTATTTACAACATAAGTCTCAACCTATAGATGGACTTTAGCCCAAACGGGAAATTTTCCCAGAAGATAGACCCTTTAGACAGATAGCCCTTGCGTGTTTTGGTATAATTTTATAAACCAAACCAGTCTTCCTTGTGCTGATAAACAAATGGAGAACTGCACTCACATACGAATCCAGGAAATTATTTTTAGCCCAAAGGGCGTTAGCCCATAAGGGCTATTAATTTCGTTTTGGCATTTTGCGTCGATTCACTGTAAATGTCCGTATCACTTTTTAAATTGCTGCCACCAAATGTTAGAGCCTTGTATTATATTTAAAGGAATTAAATAATGAAGAATCTGCATAAATGTATATATGTTTCTTCCATTGTGATAAAGCAAGGTACCTAGAGCCATCCAATTTTGAATAACGTACGTCTCCACTCGAACATGGGCATCTGGAAGTCCGAATTTGGAATTTGTTTTATTATCTATTTTATATTTCATCTTTTGTAAAGCATTTATGAGTTTTTGATTAAGAAACTCAACGATTTCAAAGCGAGCAATACTGTACGAGGGAAAAAAATTCATCTCCAGCGCGCGAAACTGTGTATTGGAAATTCGAAAGATATGCTCTTTTAAATATTTTTTGACACTGCTTTTGAATTCAATTTTATGGTTTAAGTGCGAAGAAATAATAATATTTAATAAATAAAGTTAACACACAAAATGTTAAAAAAACGGCCCTTTTGGGGTAATATAAATTTTGTAAGCTTTCAGTTTTTTTTTAATTAAGAGACTCAACAGTTTCAAAGCGGACAGTGGCAACACTGTACGGGAAAAAACATTTTTGTTTCCTGCGCGCGGGACTGTGTATCGGAAATTCTAAAGCTATGCTCTTTTTAAGTATTTTGTGATATTGCTGTTGAATTGAATTTTGTGGTTTAAGTGAACATATTGTTTAATAAATGACGTTATGGATGCTATGGAACACTCATCATTTATTAAACATCATGTTGTTGTGGATGTTGTATTTCGAGTTTATTTCAACTGCGCTATTATTTTTCACACAAAGTCATACTGTTGTAGTACAGCTTCTTTTTAATTATGACAAAACATTGATGATAATTTTTAAATTGAAAACGAAACAATCATCCTGTTCCGTTCGATAATCAAGCACCCAATGATATCTGATATATGTGATAACTGGCATATCTTTGATTATAGATGTAATGAAAATAATATTTCTTTTATATATCCATCCGCCTTTGTATTTCGTCGGCACCACACCAGATCTGCAATAACATGTCCCAAAAACATCTTTCAAAATTTGACAATAAGTTAAATATCGAATTCTCACTCTTTTATGTAATAATTCACTTCTGTATGCCTCAGGAAACATCATTTTGTCTCATTCAGATTAATGATTTTGGCAAAATGGGTTTTGGGGAGACGACACATACGTGAAATATTAATTTACGTTAAACAAATAAATATATATGGATATGGTTGAATTGCGAAAGGAATTCTTAGCGAAAAAAAAGGAATTTTTATCGTAGTTTAAAATCTGACAACTCTTTGATTACAAAACTGTAAGAAATTACGCAAAAAGAATTTGAGTTATTTTTTTAATGTTTTAAATAAAATTATAAAGTTGAAAACATCATATGTAATCTATTTTTTAATTAAACAGGGAAATTTTTCATTTGGGCACATAGTAACATATAGGATATATTCTTTATATTTATTGGGATATAAATTATAAATTCCACTTCTGGCAAAGAATTTGGTATTTAGTAATTATCAATACAAGATTAACAGATTACGAAAGACTTCATAGCGGAAACTGGAAACGTTCTAAAATTAGAACCCAGTTTATAAGCTATTTTCTCCCTTCTTTCCGCGTGCCTTCATGATGTAAATGGAAGCATACTCGATGCGTATTCGAGAGGTCTAGGGTTCGAGTGCCGGCAGGACAATGCATATTTTTCATAACTCCTGCTTCAATATAACATAATGACTCTACAGATTCTGGAAATTTTTTAATAAAGGCATTGGAACAAATATTTTGTAAAATAATACATATTATTATCCCTCCTCCAAATAATAGTAATGGCATAAGCTCAGATCACATGCCTATTCATCATGTCTTTTACATTTCAGTATCCAGTTTTAATCTTCTGAAATCGTTAAAATAAAAAAAAATATTGCTTTTTACTCGTGCACGAATTGGATATGGGATATTAGCTTTGGAAAAAAAATTAGAAAGGACCTATTTGGTTACCGAATTAACGTTTTCTATTGTTCATGTTCGCGATAAATTACGTAGATTCCAGGCTATACTTCGTTTGGTAAAACAAACAGAATTCGAACAAAGTATTAAAATGCAATTAACTGTTGACTACAATGGGTGGGTAAAACACAGTGGCTAACAATTACCAGTTAAAGTATCCTGGGTGAAATTACGGAGGGGTTTACCTTGTTGTTCCGTAGCAGCACGATCATGCGCGGAAGCGTGATGTGCTTCTTTAGTAATGTTCCTTAGAGTCGTGATAGTTCAATCGGAAGTTATTTGGGAGCAATTTTGTAGGGGCAGTCTATTATCAACTAGTTTAGGTTAAAGCAGGGGCAGGCTGAGAATTACGTTTTAAACTCTTGTGTTACTAGTGATGTTATTTCCTTTTAACAATAATATAGATACAACAGCTTTTCTCTGGAATTTATGTACCTCTGCTATTATGAAGGAATCTTTAGTAAGTGTGTGATTTCGTTGCACTGTGGAAAGACGGGGCACCTAGACCCACCAGATTTCGAAAACACATTGTCCTGCACCTCAACATGGGCACCTATATTATTTATTTTACATTTTGTTCGAAATTAACGAATTTTATCTCTACAATTGAATAGTGAAGGAAATGCATGCATATAATTGTACGTATGTTTCTGACATTGTGGAAAAACGCCTGTGCTTGAAACCAACAAATACTAAACACGCGTAGTTCTCCTCCCGAACACAGACACCTCGAAACCCGAATTTTTAATTTCCAACATTTTTTAAGATTATTTCTTATTTGTGCGAATTTAAGGAACTTTTGATTGAAAACTCAACAATATATAGTAAGTATGCTGCCACTTGGAAAAACCTAACATAAATGTCTATCGAATTCAGAGGCGTAGCTAGGTTTTTTAGCGCCCGGAGACAACTAAACATTTTGCTCCCCTTCCCGTGTCCCGAGATGGAAAACGTTTCATTCTTAAATTTGTAGCATTAATTTGGCGCCCCCTGGATGCTGCGCCCGGGGACAGATGTCCCCCTTGCCCCACCCTAGCTACGCCACTGATCGAATTTAATCAACAAACTCAGCTATTTAAAAGAAATGCTTTGCTACTGCCTGAACTAAAACATCTTTGTGCTTCGTGCGGCAGTGTTTGGCAAGTGTGTCGTCGTAGCTGCGGAAGCGTTTAGTATTTAAAAGATTCATCGTAATAAATGCGTATGTTATTTTCGCGTACATTGTTATGATGGTGCACGCGTCTTTTATGATTACGAGCACGATAAATTAAAATTTCAAAAATGCATAAACTAAAATCTGAAATACCGAAAAATTCATTTTAAGATAAGTTTGATTTGTAGTTATTATTTTCAAATGAATGAAATAGAAGCTTCCTTTATAAATATCTTTTGTCGTTTCGCAGTAATTTCTTAAGATTATTTTAGTTATATTATATTTTATTTTTCAAGGTATAAAAGCATCTCATTATATCACAATTAAATACGGCGAATAAAATATAGATCAGCTTATTCCTTTCCTTCAGATCTTTTTACCTTTAATTATGATATTTTTGGTATGTTATTCTGTTTATCAATATACTGATGTTAACTCAGATAAAACCAATTTTTATTGAAGAATAAGATTATGCAAAAAATCATTCCTTTTCATTCTTTACCCATGCAATGAAACTTGGCGCAACTTCCTCAAAGAGCACTGAAAAAGCTCAAGAAAGACACATATAATAATATCATATAATAATGATAATAATATCACAAGACATATAATATAATAATAATAATATCACAAGATACATATAATAATAATAATAATATCACAAGATACATATAATAATAATAATATCACAAGATACATATAATAATAATAATATCACAAGATATACGATACAATCGTCGGGGTAAACATATTGAATACTAAAAAAAATTGTCCATACGAATTGTACAACTCCAGTTAGCAAAGTTGTAAAACAGTTCTTCCATTGTTGTATGTTTAACCCAAAGGGGCGGTAGCTTAGGACTATTAGTGTAGAAACGGCTAATTGCATTGTTTCACTGCAAATATTCGTTTCATTTCTCAAATTGTTGCCGCCAAATATTTTTGTAATTGCCGCATCTAACGAATAATCGACAAATGCCGCTGATTAAAAAAGTTCTTAGTCTACTCTTTTCAGTTTTTATAAGATTTAGCCTCAGTTTAAAAATGTCCTAAAGCCAGTGTTAAGTGAAATTTAGCAATAAAAAAAGAAATGTAAGGATAAGGAATTTTTAGGCTTCTTACATAATCACATGATCTAACATATTCAGTTCTTAGCAAGTTTTACTCGTGATTAAAAATCCACTTATGTTTGCTCTCAGTACACAAACGTACGTCTCAGTACATGAAAAATTAATTTTTATTAAATTTACACACTTTTAATAAACTAGGAGCAAATCAGCGTGCCGAAAAATAAGTTATTGCTTATTGTAAACGATGAGGAGCATTATAAAATATAAAAGTTAAATAAAACCTGAAAGCTTTTAGATTCCATGTTACGAAAAGGGCATTTTTTTAACGTTTTGAGTTGTTACCTTTATTTATTAAATATAATGTTCTTCGCACGTAAACCACATAAAATTCAATTCAACAGCAATATCACGAAATATGTAAAAACAGCATATCTCTATAATTTCCGATAGACAGCCTCGCTCGCTGAAATTAAAATGTTTTATTCTCTACATGTTGCCACTACTCGCTTTGAAATTGATGAGCTTTTTAATCAAAACTTTGTTAAAATTTTTAAAAATATGAAATAGACAATAAACCAAATTCCAAATTTTGACATCCAGGTGCTCATGTTCGGATGGAGGTTTACGTTATTCCAAATTTGATGACTCTAGGTACCGTCGTTTTTTCGCAGTGCGAGAAACATGTATACATTCATGCAGATTCTTCATTATTTAATTTCCTTAAATATTGTTGCGAAAAATTCGGCGGTTGCGCCTGTATGTAAGCTTTCCGGCATAGCACTAGGGTTGCCATAAAATAGTGTATGCTGGGGTTGCCAGATTGGCGACTTTATCGCCCATTTGGCGAACAAATTGGCGATATCCCATGGTCCAATCGGGAAGCTTCTAGAATAACTTCCTGTCGAGATATTTCTCGAAACGTGTGGAACTTAAAGAAAAGCTATATAAACCCTTGCGTTTCTGAGAGCCGGCAGATTGTGAGAGGGTGATTAGTGTGAGAATAGGTGCTTACTGTGAGTGCTAAGCTACGCGAGAGTTTTGTGAACGGAAAGCGATCGAGATAGTGCTTTGCCGTGAAGCTAACTTTACAATTTAGCTTGACAGTGTATTGGTGATTGTTCCGCGGTGTTTATTATAAGTTTAGTGTTGCCGTGAAGCTACCTTTACAGTTACAGCTTGAAGCTGTGTTGCTGATTGTTTCAGCGTATTTATTGCAGATTACGTATTTATTGTAGATTTTCGACGCTTTTAAAGGTAATTTTGGAACTGTGATGTAAATAGTGATTCTTGTAAATAAATTGTGCTTTTTATTGTTCTGCATCGTGTTTTCATCGGATACTCTCAAATCCACGAACCCGTATAACGCAACAATATAATGCAGGGCTCTAATATTTGGTGGCAACAATCTGAAAAGTCAAACGCCATTTATAGTGCGCCAACGCAAAAGCCAAAACGAAATCAATAGCCCTTCTGACCAAATTCCCCCTTTCGGCTAATAAATTATTCTCATTTCTTTCATTAAAATTCATTTCTTCGATACAGATTTGTAGTATATTATTCAGTTGTACACTATCACGCCAGATCAAACAAAAGTAAATTACAAGACGCAATGTCTAACTGGCATTGATTTCTGCATGAGTAGGTGTCCAAGTTTTCTAGAAAATGAGTAATCTTTTTCATAACGCTGTGCGTGTTTCATGAAACCAAATATTTACTTCAATGTGAGTAAATATTACAATTTACATTCCGAAAGTCGGGAGTTTTCGTTAAAAAAAAAACAAATCCGAGAAGAGTTTTGAGATTATTGCAGTTGTACAATACCTAGGATGAAACGCATGAAGAAAAATGAAAAAGAAATGTTTTTTTAGTGCCCTTTGTTTTAATTCGGAAAATCTAGCTCCTAAACAACTCTTTCTCTCTAATGATCTCTTTTTCTAAAAGTTTATATCTTCTTAGCTTATTTTGAGCCCTCGTATATCAAAAATTCTTTTTTTGTAATATTCTGTTATTGTGTTTGGCTGGGGAAAGTTTACTTTTAACGACTCACGTATGTAAAAGTAAATTTTTGTTTAGCGGAACGATGCCAAGTATACTTAATTTATTGTATTTTGAAAACCCTTTATTATCTTCTTCTCTAATTGACAAGTATACTGTCGGCGTTTTATTGTGTTCCCGAATGTTGTTTACGTTTCTGTTAAAATTTTTATGAATTGCGCTTGTTCTTTGTATGGTATTTCGAAGTAGAAAGATATACGATTTCAAAAGTAAGAAAAATTATTTGAAGTGATATATTTTTGTTTTTTAATTTTATTCAGGGCTAACAGGGTACATAAAATGAGAGAGACACACCCAGAGAACGTCTTTCCCTCCGGCTTAAATTATTCATGCGAATGTACCAAATGAATAAAAATCAAAGCCATTCTTCGAATACTAGTCCGTCTCAGAATATGCAAAATCGCATCGAAACTGGAAAGCAAAAGCATTTATGTCAGAATATTGCAGATGAAAAAATTACGCAGACTAAGTTGAACATTGAATTTATATATAGTAATAATATAGTGAATAGGTTTCTTGAAGCAAAAATCTTGAAGGAATTGATCCTTCAAAGGAATTGATCCCTAGATCTTCCAGCTGCTAGATAGACGTATTGAATGTTTCAGTCTAACAATATTGCAGCCAAAGTGTCATGCATTATTTATTCAGCAAAGTTATTCAGCAAAATGCTGGCTTAATAAAAATTCCATGTATTCCTTATATTCCTTTCTGCTAAAAGGAAAGGGGGGCGAGACCTTAGTTGGCCAAATCAAGGTGGTGACGAGTTTCGTCTACCACAGCTGTAATTGGGACACATCTGTGAAGTAATTAGGTTTCTCGAAACAGGCATCTTGGGAAATTAATCACGTTATCAGCAGAAATCGAGGCGGATATTTTCCAGTGGTTTGCTGGCTATGTGTAGTGCGCTACAGGAATATATGGGAAGGATGCCTTCTCTTCGTTGCAATATGAGCAGACAAATATGGAACGTTACATCATTGGGCTGATTGATCTAGTCGACGACGTGAGCTAGTGTATGATATGTCGGAGAAACGTTTCATTCCAAGAGTATGGTAATAAGTGTATCATGAAAATATCATTCAGCAAAAGTCAAGCACATTGCAATACAAAAAGAGTGATGAAATATCTTCACGCAGGGCTTGAGAGAGTAGCGGCACATTTTTTCATTCATGTTCATATGATGGATGCTCTTTAAAGGATGCACTCGTCCATCTTAACTGTTAAGGCCAACTTGCAGAAAGAGAACTGCACTCCAGATGTCAGTTCGTTGCCTATTAGCTATCATTGCCTTCACAATAATAAGCAATATGCATCCGGATGAAAGCGAAATTGTTTCCGGTTGGTTGCCTTTTCTTCAACAGTATAATCTACGGTTCCCGTTCGATGTAAAAAGACTGCGTTTATGTGTCTTGCCGAGCACATAGAATACGCCTTTATTGTATTTAAAACGACACTTATTATTGTGTTTATTATGTAACAGCGTCTCCAACAACAACATATCTCGGGATTCATTTCCTGTGACTGCCTGAACAACAATGGTAGCTAGCCCTCTATATACCACCCTCGCTGAAGCACAATATGGGAATCGCATTCTGGGGTCTGTTTTATTCCTATTTTAACCACAGTGTTCCTAGTCTACATTTATGAACCAGAAAATACCCCACCATACACTGAGGAACTCCCTAAGACTACGTGTGAGATATTTACGCTCTCTTGCAGCCAACCTCTCTTTCATGCACTGTGGTTGTACGCACTTATGCACATCTCAAAATGTTAGCAAACTAATCTGGAATTTGGAATGGCATTACCTTAATTGTTACGGCATCTGTATTTAACCCAGAAGTAGATTTAGAACATACTAAGGACTTTCATATATGTGGGTATTTTATCCAACTGAATAACCCTACGACAGTGGGACTCTAAAGACTTTTCTTATTCATATCTTTATACATATGAGTTTTCATTTAAGATTGCTTTCTAACGTTAGAAAAGCCTACACCTTAGTCTTTCCTTTTTTCACTTGTGTTACGTTACTCCGCTGGAGCATTTATCAACCACGAGGCTTGCAAGGGCAAATCTTTGGTTTATCATCCACGTGACTTGCCAGACTGATAGTTCTTAGACACGTTGCCATTAAGCCCTGCATATGATTTTGAATTTCTCAAATTAAAATAGCTCACTGCTTAATTAATTGAGTGGTTTAAAAGCAATATACGCATTTATTAATAATTTATACTTTTATTTTGCTCTTAACAGTGTCTTTAATTATTCATTGATATAATATAACTACACTGGTAATTTTTACAAACATACGTGCTAATACTGTAATGAATAAGGGATTTTTTAATGGCATAGGCAATGTACACTGCGAAAAAAAATAGGTCTATACATCCCGTTCTACTATGCCGATTGACAAAATTCAAATTACGTTTTTAATGTCTCCAAAGCAAGACTTAGGATATATATTAGATTTATAAATAGCATTGTTCTGACATAGGTATTTTAACACAAAATCGGACCTTTCTCAAATAACATACCAATTTGTTTTCCATATATCAATTCTACGACTCAAATTATGCCTAGATATTAAATTCTGTAATTTTGGTGAGACATTTATGGAAAATTATTGTAATTTATCCTGGAGCATTTTTCTCAATTTACGTCAAGAATAATTCACTTGGCAAAATTTCTTAATTTATAGCAACGTATTTTCCTTTCCCTTTTAGCCCAAAGGGCGTTAGCCCAGAAGGGCTATTAATTTCGTTTCCGCATTTTGCGTTGATTCATCTTTCAAACTGTTGCCATGAAATATTACGTATTATATTTAAAGAAATTAAATAATGAAGCATCTGCTTAAATGTATGTATGTTTCTCCCATTGTGCTAAAACAACGGTACCTAGAGCCATCAAATTTTCAATAGCATAATCCTCCACCGAATATGGGCATCTGGAAGTCCTAATTTGGAATTTGAAATTTAGAATTTGTTTTATTATCTATTTTATATTTTGTCAGACATTAAAGAATTTTTATTAACAATCTCAACGATTTAAAAGGGAAGAATGGAATACTGTATGAAAAAGAGAACATTTTTATCTCCAGCGCGCGAGACTGTGTATCGGAAATTCTAAAGATATGCTCATTTAAAAATTATTTTGAGATATTGCTGTTGAACTGAATTTTATGGTTTAAGGGCGAAGAACATGATATTTAATAAATAAAGGTAACACACGAAACGTTAAAAAAAAACGCCCCTTTGAACGTAATGTAAAATCTAAAAGATTTCAGATTTTTTTCTCTTTGTACAGGAGCGGAAAAGTGGTCATCGTTTATACTTTGAAATAATTTTTAGAAAGTTCCTAAACCTCGATTTGGTATTATTATCGCTTATAACAACTATGCCAAATTTTAAAACGCGACAATATGTAAATTCACGTATATCTTAAAAAATTTTAATAAAAACTCCAATTTTTTGCAGGTGTGCTTAGAAATATATCTACTTTAAGACGGTGATAAAAATTTTATAGCTTATAATTCAAACGTTTTTTCGTAAAATTTTTAAAATATATTAAAAAATGCAAATTTTTAAAATAAATCATAAAATATATTCGAATTGTGTTTGGATTAAGCAAACTAATTTCGGATTCTGGAAGAAGGAGTCAAGTAAGTTGAATAAAAAAAAACAGATCTGTATCTCTTTATATATATAGAGAGAGAGAGAGAAAGAGAGATATTAATAAATATATAACAAAATCAATTAACATTGCGGAGCTTAAGCTTTGAGAGCTAATTTTTTAAAAACTACTCATGCGGTTTTTACAAAACTTAGCAGTCTGGCATATTTTGAGCCGTAGAATCGAAATATGTAAAAATCAGCATGTCATTTCGGAAACGTCCGATTTTGTGTCGAAATACCTATATTAAAAATATGCTGTATATAAATCTAATACATATACTAAGTCGCGCTTTCGAGGCATGAAAAACTCAAGCTGAATTCCGTCAATCGGCCGAATAGAACGGAAAACATAGAACTGTGCGTTTTTTTTTTCGCAGTGCGCCTTTGCCTAACAAAAGGTGCTTTTAAGAACTTCGAAGGAAACATCTTCGAGAAGACAGAAAATTAATCGGACGCCAGAATTTTACCATTGATTGCACAGGTATAGTCCCACCGTACTCAGTCTACAGCTCTGCCCCAATTTTGATGCAGAGCACTTGGAGGATGAATCCGAGGGTCTGCTACTCTTCTTTCCTTGCCACTAAGCCTCTCGAGAGGACTATCGACTCACCAGTAATTTAAGTTCGTCCATCCGTCCACACACTATACAGTTGAAAACATCCACGCCTTCTCTGGGGCTGCCGTATTTAATTAGTCGGCATAAATTAAATTACTATACCGATCAGGGATGCAGCTGTTCAAGCAACTTATTGTTTTCAGTTTACGAATTTGATGTCCTGATAAAATCAAATAGTTCGACTTAAATGTTTTTTGCTAGCCTCGCTGTCAAGTGATCCAGGGAGATAAATGCTCAGCTCTGTCTGGAATAATTTAGTCTTTATTGTTATTAAATAAATGCACAAGTCCTCACGAGACGTTAATTTATAATAAAACAATGTTACAAAAAAATCCTTTTTTTATTTTTTGGATATTTTTGCTTTGAACAGATCATTTAAAATACAAAATATTTCTGTTCTGTATCGTTACTTTCTGGGAGAATCATTCTTAAACTTATAAGTAACCCCTGCCGTAAACGCTTAACCTTATGTTGTCTCAGGTGTTAAAATAAAATTTGCATACCAAGATTACTACAGTATCTTTTTAATTTTATAATATTTTGCATTTTTATGTACTAAAAAATTTTTTTAGACTTTAGTATGCATATTAGACAGTAATATAAAGTTTTTCAAGCTGTTCCCCGCTTTTTTTAAAGACTGTGTGAATATGAATGAAAGAGAAAATAAATTGTCGTTCCTCTGAAGTAGATGAATTCAAACTGAAGTATCAAAAATTAAAATTTCAGTTGAAGGAAACTGTGAGCAAGCAACGCCTGTTTATCCTAGCAATTAAAAAAGAAGATTAAAGAGAAGAGAAAATTTCTGTCGTAGAATTAATATATATATATATATATATAAAAGTTTAGTGAAATTACATGTAAATTGTAGTATTTCTTGTCTAATGTAACATGAAAAGCACCAAGTTGCGAAGCATCACCAAAAAAACAAGGTTACAGGGGAAGACTATTTAACAATGAGGGTAAAGGCTATCTCACCAAGATAATGCCAAGCTAGCGATAGTTTTTGCGACTAATTTTTGTCGTCTAATTAGGCGAGAAATCGCCCAAACTCGCCAAACTTAACGACCATTTGGTGACACTTTGGTCTGATCTCTGTGTAACTGGAATTAGTCCGATCCTTATGTAAGTGTATCCGGCCCTGTATAACTGTCTGTGCCTTCCAGCAATTTCGAGAAAACGAAGGAATTGGAAATTTTTCGGCGGACGAGTAAAATCTATATAAGACCGGACAGAGCATCAGTTTTCAATTTTAGTTCAGAGTATTGAGTTTAGATCGCTGAGGGATCAGCGTCGGAGGTTTCGTTTTGCATTGCCTTGTGTTCAATAATCTTAGTATTTTGAAGTGGTAACAACTGATTGTGCTCAGCTGTATTGAGAAAAGCTGTATGAGCACTTTTGTGTGGAAAGTTCCAGAACTGTAAAGTGTTTTTGGAAATATAAATTTCATCAAGCTATCATCGCTTCTGTCTTCATTCAAACCATTACGAGCCGGTACGCTCGTAACAATAGTTTATTGTAAGACAAATTAATTTCGTCTCCTGTAACACCAGCGCAAGAGTTAAAAGTACTAAGAATAAAATACCTTGATTTTCCTTTCATCCTTCTGAAAGATTAATGGTACCTTCCCCGACAAACCATATTTTTCTAAAACACTTATTTCGCCCGCGTCCTTCTTGGCTGTTTACGTAAAAACTCGGTAACTAAAATTGGAAGCCGTTGCTAATTAAGATCACGTGATAGTAATCGCAATCATTTGTCAGCTGTTTCTTCTACCTGAGATGAAATCGTAGTCTTTGCCAAGGAGTAAAGGATGCAGAAAGGAAGGGAAAACGAAAAAGTATATAAACTGCATTTAGGTGAGGTTTGTTTACGCGCTGAATGACCTACATTTTTTCTACTTAAACATATTTGTACAATGGTTAATTCATTTAATATTTTAGCATCTTGATTTATTTATTTTAAGGAATTCATAATTTTTGTTATCTAGGGAAATGCTAGCCAACTTCTGCATCTCGAAGAAGCAGTTTAAAGTATGCCGAGAGCTGCATAGTATATTTTACTCTGAAAATATTTTTGGAACGAATCCTGCATTTGTAACAAGGGTTATTTTAAAATATTCATGTTATTTTATATTTCATTAATTTTATAGTAAAATCTCTCTTAACCGACACCCAATGAATCTCCGGGGCCTAAATACATATATATATGTATGCATAATTAGCTAAATTTAAATGTGGGAAACATTTCTGTTATGCTTCTTCTGCTGCCCATGTAACAAGTCTATCGAAACAATGGACCAAGAAATTACCAAAAATGAAAAGATAAACTATTGATCCCTTTTTATGCGTTGCAGTGCGACCTTTGAAGGTAATATATAGAATTTTAGCAAACAGTTCACATTCAGCGAAGCTTTATTTCTGGCTTGGGAAGATATTAGGCACGTTTATGTCCTTTTTGGCGTAAATTCTGCCCTATGATCATGTTTGTAGAAGACGAGGCGGGTGAAGATGATTGATTCTCTTGGTTTTAAAACACGTTCGGTGCCCATGGTCGACATCTTGAATTTAGTTACATTTTCGGAGAAAGTTAGTGAAGAGAAGATGCAAGTTGGATGGATGTAGACAATTCGGTTTCCCTCACATTATCTCAAAAAGGCGACAACATATTTATTTATTTATTAGCTCAGAAGGGCTATAAGTCTCCAAACAGCATTTTGCGTCGGTTCACTCTAAACGGCGTTTCACTTTTCAGAGTGTTGCCACCAAATAATATTGCCCTGAAAGAAATTAAATAATGAAGATTCTGCATGAATGTTTGTTTGATTCTCGCACTGTGATCTCGCACATTCGTCCTCCACTAGAATATGAGTATCTGGAAGCTCATATTTGAAATTCGGAATTTGTTTTATTATCTATTTCATATTATGTAAAGCTTTAATGAATTTTTAATTAACAAACTCAACGATTTCCAAGCGAACAACTACAACGCAAGGCAAAAAAACATTTTTAATTCCAGCGCGCGAGACTGTGTATTGGAAATTCTAAAGATATGCTTTTTTGAAATTATATTGTGATATTGCTAATCAATTGAATTTTATGGTTTAAGTGCGAAGAACATGCTATTTAATAAATAAAGGTAACACACAAAATGTTAAACAAAGCCCCTTTGGGCATAATATAAAATCTGAAAGCCTTCAGATTTTTTTTATTTTTATGTATTTCATAATTTGTAAAACTTTAACGAATTTTTTATTAAAAAACTCCTTGATTTCAAAGCGAGCAATGGGAACACTGTATGCATTTTTTTTAATCTCCAGCGCTCGACTGTGTATCGCAAAATCTAAAGATACGTTGTGTTTAAATATTTTGTGATTTTGCAGTTGAATTGAATTAAATATAGTTAAGTGCGAAGAACATGATGTTGAATAAATAAAGGTAGCACACAAAGCGGCCTACCAGCGGCCGAGCAGGAAAGTCGCTCGACACTGGTAGTTCGGTTTGAGGTTCGAATCTCTCAAGCGGGCTGTGTGCATGAGCGTTTTCGTAGTTTTTCCTTATGTATATAAACGTGTATACAAACCAGTCTCCTTTAGAAAGCTCTCCACGAAGGCATCCTACCCTCAGGCAGATGGCCCTCGAGGTTTTGATGTAATCACATAAATAAAATCAAACACACAAAGCATTAAAAACAGCTCTTTCGACGTAATATAAACTTTGAAGGCTTTCTGATTTATTTTGTTTGATAATTTTGCACACTAAATAATGTACAAACCAAATATAATGTAATTTCGTGACAAAATAGTAGGCGCTAATGGAGAATAACAAGTTCACCAGAATTTGCCGTACGTTGTTTGTCTTGCTTTACGTGGATAAAATGCAGGATAAATTAATGTAACATAATGGTACAAAACATTTGGAAAGATTTCTCTCAAAGAGTTTCTAACTTCAAGGAAAGACCGATGGATTTAAGGAAGAATCCTTCTAGCTTCAAGGAAAGACCGACGGATTTAAGGAAAGACCGATGGATTTAAGGAAGAATCCTTCTAGCTTCAAGGAAAGACCGACGGATTTAAGGAAAGACCGATGGATTTAAGGAAGAATCCTTCTAGCTTCAAGGAAAGACCGACGGATTTAAGGAAAGACCGATGGATTTAAGGAAGAATCCTTCTAACTTCAAGGAAAGACCGATGGAATTCTATCGGTCAACAAAACAAATTTTCAAATAATTTTTAATTTCGCTTACTAAATATTTTTCAAAACACTCATAAACAATAATAATAATATCGCAATTGAAGAAAAAAATCAAATTTATATTTACTTTCGATTTGAAATCTAAAGTTTGATACCTGTAAGACAATTTTGTTGGTTACTTTGAATTAAAATGCGCTGAAAAGCCAGATATTAAAATTTCAAACTGACATTTACTTAAAATGGTTCTAATATGTTTAATTCGTCATCTACTAGCTTACTTTCATTTAAACTAAGTAAAAACTTTTTCAAGTTTAGCAAAACTTGAGAGTAAATAATGACAATTAAACTTGTTTCTGGTTATTTATTAATTTATTTTGGACTCTTAGTAAAAATACATATTTGTGCATTTAAATAATTATGTGCTTCTTTATTTTTTTACTTTTAATGTAAAAGCTCATAAATGAATTTAATTATCTTTTTACATGTACACTGCGCAAAAAAAGGGGGAGGCAGTTCTATATTCCCTGTTCTAGCTGGATAGATTGACGAAATTCAACTTCCGTTTTTCATGTCTTGAAAGCGCGTCTTAGGTTATGTATTAGATTCATACATAGCATTGTTCCAACTTAGGTATTTTGACGCAAAATCGGATATTTTCTGAAATAACATGCCTGTTTTTTACCATATTTCGATTCTAGGACTCAGATTATGTCAAAGTGCCAAGTTTTGTAAAAATCACACGAACAGTTTTTAAAAAATTAGCGCTCAAAACTTTAGCTCCTCCATGGTAATTGAATTTGGTATATATTTATTAATCTCTCTTTTTTATTAAACTTATTTGATTCTTCCTTTCACATGAAATTTATGTTCATTCCAAATAAAATTCGTCTACTTTCAACTACTACTAAAGGGGCTTTGTCCCTGAAGGACTATTGTTTTTGTTTTGGCATTTTGCGCTGATTCCCTATAAATGTCCGATTCGCTTTTCAAATTGTTGCCACCAAACATTATCGCTCTTTATTATATTTAAAGAAATTAAATAATGAAGAATCTGCATAAATGTATATACGTATGTTTCTCGCACTGTGATAAAACAACGGTACCTAGAGCTATCTAATTTTTAATAACGTACGTTTCCATCCGGATATGGACATCTGGAAACTCAAGTTTGAAATTTGGAATTCGTTTCATTATAGATTTCATATTTTTTAAAACTTTAACGAACTTTTGATTAACAAATTCAAGAATTTCAAAGCGAGCAATGGCAACGTTGTACAGAAAAAAACTTTTTATCTCCAGCACGCGGAACTGTGTATCGGGAATTCTAAAGATATGCTTATTTAAAAATTATTTTGGGATATTGCTATTGAACGGAATTTTATGGTATAAGTGCGAAAAACATGATATTTAATAAATAAAGGTAACACACAAAACGTTAGGAAAACGCCTCTTTGGACTTTATTACCTTAATTTAAATACACCTTAAATTCGAAATAATAAAGCATGTAAATCGCACAGTAGTTACAAATTTATACTCTTTGCTCTGGAGAAAACCCAAAACTCAAGTTGCAAAACACTCATAACAGATTGTACCAAAGACTTTAAATTCATATTCGCTCAGCGAAATATATATGCAAAGAAACCTTCCTAAGACGATCACCCCCAATTCTAAATGGTGTTGAGTCTGCATGGGATATTCAGCATCTGTATTTAGTAGATATGCTAAAAAATGTTGATACTGTGTTACATTTGTAAACGCGATTATGAAAAGAACTGGTCGAGATAAAAACAAGTTATTTTATCTTCAACCTACTTTAAATGCTACTATGATACTTGAAAAGAAAATAATGCCATTCAGTTTTAACAAAAAGACATAACAGCAGTTAAAACTTGAGAAAGGTTTTAGTTTAGCATATGTGGATTCTCCATTTCTACCATCTTCACGGTTTTACGGAACCATGCTCATGTTTACTGATTAAAAAAAAGAAAATAAAGGAAAGCAAAGGTAAAAAGAAGAAAAAAAATGTGATCCTAGGGCCCACTAACCTGAACAGAACGATAGTACCTGTAATTATATTAATAATATTGTAAAGATGCTGGTAACGCAATTATTGACGATATCATAAAAAAACGCTTGTACCGAATGATTGCCAGACATGTGTAGGTTTCTTAACTTGTTGAAGAATTAAAGATGCTTAAAGATAACGCTAAACCACATATTTTGAGCCGTATGCAAGATTTCAATTTTTAAAAAAAGACATAAAGTGTTGCGCACTTCAGTTACGTTTACAGTGTATAGCTACGTATGACTTTTTTTCTATCCTAAAGCTAGAAAAGAGCCAAAGGGTAGAAGTTTTTGAGACTGAAATAGCAGCTGTAAAGGCCTTTAGAAGTGATTCTGAAGAGGCTGGAAAGAAGCGGCTTTGAAGTAAGGTCATGATGATGACATAACATTATTTCACTTCCAAGACGAATAGCTGAGGGTGACACAAGTGCCAGCACATTAAATTAAAATCACATCGTGAACTTAACTCCAGAGTCATGAATCTGCAAAATTCTTGTTTCTTAAAAGAAGGGAGTGGACCTTTTTTTAAGATTTCTCCTCCCTTAGTTGTGAGGAAATTCAAATTATGGCTTTTTGCATAGTATCTCACACGCTCATCTCAGAAAATACGCATCTTTCATTTGACATTGTTTAATAGCATAGATAATAAAAGTTAAAAAAAAACAGGAGAAATGCAGATTTCTTACATCAAATGGAAGCTGATGATAAACCTGTATTCTACTTAGTATATTTATAAGAAACATCATGCGTTTAAGGTAGTCTTAATGTAATTTTAAGACAACATAAAATCCAAGCATCTTCTATATTCACTGAAAAGCTTCGTAAATTTCAGTATTCATTTAATAACTTCAGTGTTAAGGGAATCTATTGAAATTCTTTTAAATGCTGTCAAAGGGTGTCCAAGCGTTCAACGACGTGACAAGTTCATTTCAATTTCCTTCGTATCTTAAATACGTGTATGATTTAAACAAACCATTCACGTGAGCAACCTGATTAATTTTATCTTCGACTTAAGGTATTTTGACGTAAATAATATGCTAGCGGCTGTTTTGAAAAACACCCACTTTGAAATCCGTTTACGGAAGTGATGCAGAAGCATCCAGGAAGTCATTTAGGTCTTCAGCCGTTGAGGGTGAGGCTTGATCTTTCCTTTTTTATTTGCTCTTCAGTTATCTCTCTCGTGTTTTTTCAGCACGTTTCTTTTTTCTTCGGATGAACATATATTGTCGAGCGCAAACGTCTCTTCGACGGTAATTCATTTCGACGCCTTTTTCTGCTTAAGAATCAGTTTTATTTGTCATCTGCAGAGCGAATGCTTCCCATATCTTCTGAATGTGTTTAACAAAAGGTGTTAACACTAAAATAAAAGAAAGTTTGTCGTTCTCAGTTTTTATGAAATCGTGCGTAAAAAAGGCTGATCTCTCCATCTGTCAAGAATAACTTGCGTTTGTTGCCGCATCTAGCTGTTCTTTGTTTGCTAGACACGTCTCCCACATATTTTCAAAATGAGTGTTTGCAGAAATCCTTCTGGCATTTTGCTCACACCAAAATTTATTTTCGTTTTTAAAAGTTAATGAGGTATTTAAATATACTAATGAATTTAAATTATATAGCTAAGTTTGGGCGTAATTAAATGTCTGTCGACAATTTGTTTACGGTTGAAATACCGTTTGCCTTAGTGTAAACCAGGGATGGCCGACCTGCGGCACGCGTGCCATAAGTTTTAATAGTCGCACATGAAGATTTATTGAAACATTAAATGATTTAAAAACTAATAATATGGTCTGTATCAATTCCGTCGATAGATACACATATAAAAGCATACTAAATATACTGTCCATCGATAGATACACACTAAATATATAATAATAATAATTATTATAAAATAATTATA
>KK121523.1:513865-559983 GCA_000611955.2 Stegodyphus mimosarum
GTAAGATATAACAAAATACGATGGCTGCTCTAAACAAATGATTGGCGACTTCAAAATTAACTATTCTAAACTTCGTATTCTCCCCCTAAATTCATCTGCTCCCGGAAATTCGAGATCTTTCCATGTTATGTAACGCTTAATGTAGATACCTCTTGTCCAATTAAAATAATTGTAAACCAAAACTTTTTTAACTCGAACTGAAACTTTTTGCTTCCTCCCTTCTTCGTTTGAATTACTGAAACACTCTTCGCTTACGTTTTCCTCCTGGCAACCCGCTTTGCTGCTATGCTTACTTATCCAAGATGACGCCGTACTTTGAAACCAGTGTACATAGAAATTATTGTATTCAACTATGATTAAAAGTTATCCTGTCTGCAAAAGGATGATTTGATATGCGTAAAAAATTATGCTTCAAGCTCAGCTGTGTTAAATGCATCATCATACCTTTCCACTTGGCCCTGTCTACAGTCACAAGCTGATAAAAGTACCGAATTCCTTCATCTACGCAGTAAAACATGGCATATATGTATATATATTTAGTAGTTGTTGTCGTGTCCATTACTGCATGGAAGAATGATTGCCGAAGCCTACTCCGAAGAGAGGTTGCACTTCTATTTTCCACCCCCAATTTTGAGGGAGAGCACCCCGGGGGGGGGAATCCAGGGGCCTTCCACCCCTCTCCTCTCCCACCAATCCGCATGAGAGGACTTTCGGCTCGCCGCATATTTAGAGTGCCGCCATGCCGCACCGACACTATACATTTACAAACATCCATGTCTTCACCGGGATTCGAATCCGGGCCCTTCGGTACCGTAGTAGGCTCCCCTAACCACTATACCATCTGGGAGACATATATATTTAGTTTAGTAAAGACATAAAGTAAGAAATTTAGAACCAATTTTTCACAAAGACCAACAATTGAAATTCCTAGGTAATAAATTTCAAAATATATATGTGTGTGTATAATAAGATAACATGGTGAAAGTAAGTTGCAACGGACTGACGATGGATCTCTGCATTGTAATATCTTGGAGAGGCTTTACTGCGTAGTTAGAAAGATGATACTCGAAGACAAACATAACACTAAATTCCATACATAATTTAAATTTCCACACATAATTTGGTAATGTACATTATCACTATGGGGGCACTATACACCCCAAATATCTCTACAGCTTACATCTTCTTAAACAATAGACGAAATTAGAAAAGTAAACTCTGCGTGGCTAGCGGCAAGACGACATAACGAAAAGAAGAGGAAGAGAAGAGAGGGGGAGTTGCGACGCAATTACATTTTATACCGAATTACATTTCAGATCACATGACAGATTAATGTCCAGATGTAGGGTTCAGATTTCATAATAAGTACGCAACGGAGATTAGATAACGGATCATTTTTGTTTAGTTAGAAAAATTATTGCTCTGTTACTTTTAGAATGAAGGCTGGAGTTAAAGTGCTATTATTTATTTATTACTTATAAAATAGATATTTTATATTTTACACACACACACACATATTATATATATATATATATATCGATGCATTTTCAGGTATCTATCTATATCAATCTGTCTCTCTCTATATATAAAAGCCGGGTAAGGGATGTACACACACAGACACACATTGATTACCCGGCCTTTATTTTCGCAGTCGTTAGGCGTAATCATGTACTTCCAGTAACACAAGTGTTTGAAATGACAAAAATGTTAAAGTTTTGGCGGTGCCAGATTTTAAAAAAATTAATTTTGGACAAAACGAAATCTAGTAACTTTGAATGCTGTCTCCCGGGTCCTTTTATGCTCGTTATGAAAAAATAAAATTATAAGAAGTTTGACTCCCGTACGAAAAAAACAGACCTGGATTTTTATTTAAAAATTGGCAGTTTTTGACACCAGAGACCTCCCTCTCAAGAATAAAATTCATCAAGTGATATGCTTTTAGAAAATTGTGTAACTATTCGACACCTTGCTATGAGGCAATTTTTAATTTTCTTATTAAATATATCCGGAATAATAAAGTAAGTAATGTTATAATAATAGTTTATAGGGTATATCTTCCCCATTCTTAGCGTGCCTTCGTGGTGTAATGGTCAGCACACTGAGCCGGTATTTCAGAGATCCGTGGTTCGATTCCCGGCGAAGGAATTGCATATTTTTCATCTCTCTTGTTCCAAAAAAATACCTAATGTCTCTACAGTGGCCCCCGAACTAAAAGGGTTGTGGATGATGACTCTTCACACCCAGGATTTGGCGACTAGGTCCCTTAAAACCCTAGTCGCCCTTTAAAAAGGGGAGTATATAAGGTATATCTCCCCCATTCTTAGCGTGCCTTCGTGGTGTAATGGTCAGCACACTGAGCCGGTATTTCAGAGATCCGTGGTTCGATTCCCGGCGAAGGAATTGCATATTTTTCATCCCTCTTGTTCCAAAAAATACCTAATGTCTCTACAAGTTTTCCTGAAAATCATTATGATGAGTTAAAAACTATTCGAAATGTTTAATTTAATTGAAGAATATCTGTAGAAGAGATTTCAAATATTTTTCAGGCGTTTCTTACTATAAATGGGAAAAGAGATAATGAGTTTTGCTAATACGAATGTCTAATTCTGGCTCTGGAATTCAGAAATTAGAAATTCTCTAATAATCTCAATACGCAGGGTCTGCCTTTTATGTCTTGAAACGTTATGGCTTAGTGGCTAATAGCTACGCTTTATGTGAAACTTTCAAGGGAAGGTCAGATTAGAAAAGCAACCTACTGTGCTACTTACTATTACAGGTAATTCTTCAGTTGAATCGTAGTCACAAAATAGATTTGTTCACTATGTTTTATTGATATCGAGATAAATTTGGCATCAATATTGATTATAAATTAACTTTTTCAAATTTTGATGTTGTGCATTTTATACCTTCTTTATGTCACGGTAAGATTGTTTAGTAATATTCTGGTACTACTTTTTCCTCCAAACCTCAGTCTTCTGTGTCCTCTGCACTTTTCCACTATCACGAGTTAGATAGGTTGAGTTGGTTGATGCGCCAAAAATATCTATCTCTTCTTTCTCTACAATCAGAGCGAAAACATGTCTTCTAGTTCACGGTAGCCTAGGGAAGAAAAAAACTACAATGACATCTTTCTTCTTTTTAACTTCTTTTCTATCCTGCCTTCCTCTATCTCTTTGCAATCTCACTTTTTATGAGGGTCCCTTGCTTCCCCATCTCACCCTTCTTCCTCTCATTGTTTGAAAAGAAGTAATTAATTAACGGCTGGGCGACGATGAGTTCCAATGTGCGGTTTCAGACATATTTTCTGAATTCCTGTCAGAGGATGTTAAATCATGCATATATAAGTTTGTTTTCGGAGGATGCAACCATTCATGAATTGATTACTAAAGAAATATTTGTAGAATAAATGGTGTAAACATCGTTCTTAACTAACATACATCTGCTGTTACAGATTATTATTGTTGTTATCTGTTTGAAAAATAGCAAATTAACAAGCATATTGTTCCTTATTCCGTTTTTATGGTGAAAGAAACATTCTCATGCTAAGAGAAAATTGTCATCTCCTTTTCTTTCTTCCTACAGATTTCGGATTTATGTAAATTTTCTGTTTAGTCACAGAAAAAATATGATGTGTAAACCACATGACTTCTTTGTATGGAATATTAAATTATACGCATTTTTTCCTGCATTCCATTTAGACTTATTTCCTCGAATTTCATTAGAGATATATTTATCAGTTAATTAATTTAATTCTCACTTCGCGACAAGGCAAAAATGCATAACTCGAAATATCTTCACTAAAAATTGAAAGATATAGAAAAGCATAAAACACCAAATACACTTAAAAAATTTTTTAAAAAAATTATAATTAAAATTACAGTTTCTACGCAGAAACGAGCAATTCGGCCAGCAGGCAAGAAGGCAGATTTTTCGGTGCACAAAAATAAAAGTTTCGGTTTGGTCTCATTCGGCCAAAAGACACTAAAGGTGCAGAAACTGGCTTAATTCACTATCCTGTTATTCACACTAAGTTTCAAATGTAAATAAATATGGCTGCTATGGTAAAGCAATTAGGCTTGGCTGCACTTAAATAACTTTTAAATTGCTGATAATTCTACAACTATTGTATGCAGGGTAACTAACGGCATAAAAATATCAACCGAAAGATAAGAAAAACATAATTCAATCATTTTTAAAGCAAAAAATGCACAATTTATCAATCTATAAGAATAAAAAAACTGAGCTCACTGAGCGGAGTCATAGTGGATCCTTTTGGTGCAGCCGATTGCAACCCAAAAGGGAGGTATACAAACATATTATAGCAGCCCTATATACAAAAGTTCAACGTTCTGAGGCTACTCGTTTTTCAGTTATGCGAGATACATACATACATACGTACACACAGACGCCACGAAAAAATCTCTTCAGAATCCATTTTAAATCAGTTTTATAATTTTTTGGGTGGGAAGAGCCGTGTGGTCTGTCCTTACGTACAGATGTCACGCAAAAACATCGTTAAATTGCATTCGATAGAGGTCAAAATGGATATTTTCGTTGAAATGTAAAACCCGGAATTTTTCGTGATTACAATACTTCATTTACTTCGTGCAAGGAAGTAAAAAGAGTTTACATGTTATCGTTAAATTTAAATCAATAAAGAAAGCATTCATAAATAATATGAAATGTAATACAATTACAAAATTATATATAATAATGAAACAGAGCATAATAATAAATTTAAGCATAATATAATAATATAAAGTAACATTCATAAACAAAAGGAAATTATTTTGAGATTTTAAAATAAATCGACCATTTTTAAGTTAATAAAGTTAAGGTGATACGTCTTTATATAATTAAAAAAAATTTTGCTTTGCATTTTATACTAAAACTCGATTTCTTACAAGCATTAAAAAAAAAAGCGTTGGTAAAACATCTTTCTCAATGTTTGCCATTTAAATGTACTTATGTATGTATCTCGCATAACTCAAGAAAGAGTAGACGTAGAATGTTGAAATTTTGTATATTGGACTGCTATAACATGGACCTCCTGTTTGCGTTGCAATCGGCTGCACCAATCGTATATAAATGGATATATATATATATATATATATTCCCACTTTGGCTCGGTGAACTTAGTAGTTTTTTTCTTATCTGTTGGTAAATTATGCATTTTTTGCTTTAAAAGTGATTGAATTATGTGGTTTCTATGTTTTAGTTAAGGTTTTTATGCGTTTAGTTAAGCTGCATGCAATAGTTGTAGAATTATCAACATTTTAAAAGTTTATGTGTCAAGTTAAGTCTAACGAACCGCCGTCTGTTTGCTTACATTTAGAACTCAGTAGAATAGTGAATTAAGTCAGTTTCTGCACCTCCAATGTCTTTTTGCCGAGTGGGACCAAAAGTAAACTTTCAACTTTATGCACCGATATATCTGCCTTGTTGCCCGCTGGTCGACTTGCTGGTTTTTGCGTAGAAACTCTTAATTTTAATTGTAAAAAAATTAACTATTGTAAATGTATTTGATGTTTTATGTTTCTCTGTATTTTGCAATTTTTAATGAAGATGTTTTGAGTTTTATGTATTTTTGCTTTGTCGCGAAATGAGAAGAGAATTAATTGAATGAGAAATATGTCTCTGATGAAATTCGAGGAAATAAATTTAAATGAAATGCAGCAAAATATGTGTATAATTTAATAGACCTTTCAAGGAAGTCATGTGGTATTCACATTAGATTTTTTAATATTGGCATTTTAGCAAATTCCTAGTATTTAAAGGTTTGAATAATACATAAAATGCTTTTGCATTCTATTTTATACAAATATATCGCTATGCAAGGACATAAAAGTTAACTTATTAGTATATCTGTGCATATATTTATTAATTTTAAGCCAGTAATCTGCTAAAAATATTCCAGAGTTATTCCATTTTTAATTAAGATTTCGTAAAGGACTGAATTTCTTGCTTGCATGAGTGAGTCTCTGAACTATATGATCAAATTTTCAAGACCGTTTGACGAATTTTATAAATACTGTATTTGTATAATTTTAGAAACGATAATCTAACAGAATATCTTAGAGGTTTAGCCGGTAATTACGAAACGCGATAGTTTTGTTGTAGTTGATATTCACATAAATTTCTCTCTAGCTATGTGTAACTTTTTTATATCCCAAATTTTGTAATTATTACATATTTTATTTCTACTTGGTGGCGAAATGGCCGACAGTGAATCAGCTGCCAGCGGATTGTGCTGCCGGCGAAAGGGCGACGAGAAAACAGCGATTGCGAAAAGTCCTAGACAAGAACTTAGAGTAAATGTTAACAACAGGTTAGGTTAGGTTATTCAATTATGGCAAAGCACACGAGGGCTATCTGCCTAAGGGGAGGGATGCCTTCGTGGAGGACTTTCTAAGGGAAACTGGCTCGTATACACGTTACACATGGGGAAAACCACGAAAACGCCCATGCAGCCAGCCCGTTCGCGGGATTCGAACCTGGGACTGAACTACCAGTGTTCAGCGTCTTTACCGCTCGGCCGCTGGTGGGCCGTTAACAACAGGAGAGCTATTTCTCTGTATAAGCTTGACGAATAATCCACCGAATAATTTTTCAAACCAACCGCAGTCACATTAAAGCCGCAATTAATTCCATTTGTTTGGTTACAATAGAAATTAATGATCGTAACGCAGAGGCAACGTAAAACTGATTCATCATTAAACGTGAACCTCGGAGATCAGAAACTGAAATATGCGTATTGTTAAAACCGGATGTGGGATTTTTTAGTACAGAAATTGTATTTCGAGATTGAATCCCTCCCAAAAGGAAGAAGAAATTTAAGAGACTTTTATATCAGAAATTGTTAGACGCCAAAATGTTCGTTACAAAGAATGACTTCGGAGTGGTTGAAATCGCAACTCAGCATTGCTGAATATATTAAACATAAGCACATAAACGTAGGCAGATTAGCAAAGCCATTTCTTTGCTTGTATTATTAAATATAACAAAAATTTATATATTTCTTTCTTGTTTTCTGTGCATAAAATATGTTTTCTGCGCTAAAGTAACCAGCTTGTGAATTATGCGCTCGGGTGCTTGTGAGTGTTATTATTAGATATGTAGTAACTAACTTACAGTTAACTTACAGGCATGTATTTACTGCTCAGTGCAGTATCTGATTTTTTTTAGTGTGTTAAGCCTTTGCAATTAAAACTTACGCCAAATTTAAGTTGAATTACACTTTTTTTAAAGTGGTACAGATTTCTTGAGTCTTTTAATGGTAATTTCAATAGTATTTTATGCATTAATGATTTCATTTAATTTTCAGAGTGCTGTGTTTTTATCATTATCTCCGATCCTGATTTCCGTTTTAAAGAAATTTAACGCTACAACACTTTCTCTGAATATGCCGTTTCATGGAAAGGAACGCAAAACGCACTACCGGCAGTTGAAGAAACTGATAGTAGAGGTGCTGAAGCTCGTGGCCTTTCTTTCCTTTACTCGTCCCCCTCAAATAATAATCAATCACGCTACGGTAGCGTATCAATCAAATTCAACTGTCAGTCGGGGCTCATTCATATTGATAAACTAATTAATGAATAAGGAGAAAAATCTCATTTTTTATTATTTCTGCATTATTTGCCTTATTATTATTTCCAAGCATATTTTTTTCCTCTTTCTCTGTATGAACTGGAATGCTGAGTATACGAAATCAACAACTCCCGACGACCTGGTGGGTAATTACAGGAGATAAACTTTTTAATCACATTTTATTTTGTTATTTCTTTGGCGCCCTTTTTTCAATGTTATTTTGTTTTTATTTAGGGTGTTACTTACCGCTGGGTGTTTTAGAGTTGGTAGCACGTTAGGTTTATTTTTTTCCGTTCGATTGCTTTTATCTTCCTCTTCCTCTACACTTACTCACACCATTACTAATTGCAGTAATCAATACATGAAGGGTGTTTGAACTTTTACTGATCAACTCGAAAGTTCGTTTATTGGGGAGGGATAGGAAAAGCAGTTCTTGTGATTTGTTTCGATACCAACCATTATTATTTTGAACTGAGAAATTATAATTATCGACATTTTAATTAAGATGCTGCTAATTAACAAGAATTATTTTGAAATATTTTTTCGGACTTAGAGATATTTCTGTTTCGATTTCTGAGCAATTTCTTAAGTGTTTTATAGGAATTATCAGATTTTTTTCCGGAGCGAGACCCGCAAAAACATCAGCCGGCGATCAAGCGTTGAATGTTTTATCTGTTAGCTGCGTATGCTAACGTAGCATCACAGTGAACCAATGAAAATGGTCACTCAGACCCAGCCAATGAAAAGACATAACACAGTTAAACGCCCCAACCCTTGGAGGCGATCCTCCACCCGATCAACCCATGGAGGTAGGAAGCACAGGAGGACTCATGGAGGTTATTCTTACCTCCATGGATCAACCCAGGGGGACAGAAAATCGCAGAGTATGGGTAAATACAACGCTAAGTCAGTGATACAATCGTCAACAAAGAGAACGCAAGTCAAAGGGTCTGTCCCCCAGTGTTGACCAGGGGGGGGCCATTGTGCCCGGACAACCTTGTAAATTTAACCATGTAGCGTCCCCACAACCAAGGGGCAGACAAGACAGTACCATATGGTCCCTGCCGAGCCTAAACCTACCACTGTATAAACGATGGTTCTTACAAGAACTCTGACGGAAAGAATACTACATCCTTACATTCTTCATGTAAGAAACGAGAATACCCCAGTCCACGAAATCAATAAGAGGCGAGCTATTGTCTGCAATGTTGCGGTTTGGAGGAGGCTATAAAGATTATTAGGTTTTTTTTTTGGATTGTGGAAACTCAGTAGTGATGTTATCCAAAATCTATCCGCAGGCTATTAGATTTTTTAGGAGTGGGAAAATTCAGTGGTGCTGTTACCCAAAATCTTTTCACGGATTATTAGGTTTTTTGAAGTGGGAAATCTGAGTACTGTTATCCAAAATCTATTCACGGATTGTTAAGACTTTTCGGAGTGGGAAAACTCAATGGTGCTGTTACTCAATATCTATTCACGGATCATTAGTTTTTTTCGCACTCGGAAAACTCTGTGGTGCTGTTACCCAAAATCTATGCACGGATTATTAATTTTTCTCTTAGTGGGAAAACTCAGTAGTGCTGTTACCCAAAATCTATTCACGGATTATTAGATTTTTTCTGAGAGGAAAAAATCAATGGTGTTCTTACCAAATATCTCTTCACGGATTGTTAGGTTTTTTTCGTACTAGGAAAACTCAGTGGTGTTGTTACCCAAAATCTATTCACGGATCTTCCAGCAGTTAGCTAAAACCCTCAAAAGCATGTACAGCAGAAATACTATGATGTCTTGGAATTTTAACGAGATTACAAAGTTTTATTAAGAAGATTTTTCATGCTGAAATTCGTCGTTAAATTTTAAGTAGTTTATTAATTCCCTTTTCTATACCATTCAGTTTGTTTTCCTTTACCATTCAATTTGTTTTACGTGCACAATTACCAAAGAAACGGTCCATATAGTGATTAGAGCAAGCTTTAGCATGTCACGCTCTGCTCATTTACCTTGTAAAGTCCCAGGCGCACCCCACATGAATGAGCCTTGACAGCAGTTCTGTAGAGGAACATTGGAGGAACGGACGAGAAGCGGAACAAACAAAAAAAAAACCGATTTCGGAAGATGAAACACATCAACAGTAGATAAAGCTACAACGAGCTGATTTCGGAAGATCAAACGCATCGGCAGTGTATAAGGCTACAATGAGCTAGAATGTATGTAATATAAGTAACGTAAAATCTCATGTTTGAAAAGTTTCTTCAGAGTGAGAATACCTGCCATGCTCGGGTAGCTTAATGAAGAATCTGAGCAAAATATATTTCAAACAATAAATGCTACGGAAAATTAAATACTTGAAATGCAAATACAAGAATGTAAATACAAATTTTTTAATAACAGTTTTTTAATAATTAATTTGAATAAAAATAAAAATAATAAAGAAAACACAATTTACCAATAAAGTAGCTCTCAGAGGGAAAAACTATGTACAATAGCGGAAGGGGGAAATTATAAGAATATTTTCTCTATTTTCAGAGTCGAGAGCTAAAAGACTAAGGGGTGGCAATACGCGAGGAAATAGGGTATTCTATCGTAAATTAATACCATGTGGAAGAACAACAATAGCATTTATTTTATAGACAATTAAGAAAAAATATTCAATGTTGAGAAGTCGAATTCTACTGAGCGCTGGTAGTTCGTTCGTGCTCATATCCCGGTGCATTAGTTGGTTTAGTTATAGCAATGCACAAGAGAGCTATCTGCCTAGGGCAGGGACTTTCTAAAGAAAACTGGTTCGTATGCACATTATATATGGGAAAGGTCACGAAACGTCCATGCAGGCAACTTGTTTGCGTGTTTTCGATCCCAGGTCGAACTGCTAGCGTTTAGCGACTTTACTGTATGGCTGTTGGCAATGGCTGCGTGGACGTTTCTGACATTTTCTCCGTGTGTAACATGAATACCAGCTAGTTTCCCTTAAAACGTTTTCCACAAAGACAGCTTAATGTGCTTAATTAAACCAGCCAACCTTAATTATTCAAGATACAGTTGTGCAAGTTTTCTTCTCACAAGTTCCCTCATAATTTCTTACAAGTGACCGTAATTTTTCTTTCGCCAGAATGCGATATTCACTCAATAAAAACAATCCCCCTCACCCTCCCTCCAAAAGGCAGATCTCTATCTTTGTGTTAAAAAAAATCTGTATTTAAATGTTATATATATCTGTGTTAATGTATTCTAATATATACTTTTGCTTAGCAATGCTGTAATTTTTCATTTTATAACTGCTGAAAATAGTTTCCGTGAATTATCCGAAAGCAATAATGTCCAAAATGGCACAATATTCTTTGTTTCAGCTAATCGTTTTCGATTGTAAAAGCATTTTGAAGATCTTGCATCTTTTTTTTAAATGACGGTTTGGAAGATCTCGCTTATCTTTAAAATAGACTTAGCTGTGAGGAAGCATATATTACTTTTTCTTTCGTTGTATGTGTGTCACCTTTTTAAGTTCCAACCTCCAATTACTGTATAATTTTCTTTTAATACGCACCCCTTTTTTGGGGGTCTCTTTTTAATTATTCGCGAATACAGTTTGGGGTGAATGAACACCTCCTGTCTAGACATCCATATTCATTTTTGAAAGGAACATACATTAAATTAAATTACCCTGTTGCATAAAAAAATTCTGCAAAATAAGTGGACCAAAAAGACATTTGGCGAGCCTGCATTGGGAATAGCGCCTTCCTGTAGAGTTTTTACTGGCGTGTTGCCACTAACGTTTTTTGAAGGTCAATTTTTCTTTTCTTCGAGCGAATGTTTTATGCTTGTTTGTTTGTTTAAAATGTTTTATTTTTCTAAAATGTGACTGCTGGGTTGAAAAGAAGAAGAGTTACTCTGACATGGATCGGTCTTGTGGCGTTTTTACCTGCATCTTTCTTTATTTTTTTCGGTTATATTTATTTTTGAGAAAGCGGAAATAAAAGTATCTTTTAAACCAGGACGTTCAGAAGTCGTTTAGGTGATCTGACAAGACTACCCAACATCTGAAATCGTCAGATAAAAAACTCACTAAAATGTCGTCATATTCTTTAAGCATACTTAGCGAGAAAACTTATAGGGATAGAAGGTTGTTAAAAATTCTAAATTTATACATAGATGTGGCGTAAAATGTTCTGTGAAGGTACCTTAAGTATTCAAAATGAGTTTTCAAGGCGTTAGAGCTAGAAATTTTAAGCAATTTTTTAAAAAAATATTATGCTTCATTTGTTCTAACATTTAAAAAATGTAGAATATATTTTAGCATATTCCTCCTGGAAATAAATTGCAATTTTTTAAATAAAGACTACTGATCAAGTGATGAAAATCCGGTAAATTTCTGAAAAGATCTATCTTCTACTCCGTTCCTTTCGGACCTGTTCTCTATTCTTTAGATCATTCGTCTATGACACTATAACGTGTTGTTTTTGATGTTCTTGTCCCCCCTTTTTTTGTCGATATATTTTATAGAAGAATGGTTGCTAGAGCCTCAAGGAGGGTTAGACTTCGACCCCAATTTTGAGGGACAGCACCCTGGGGGGGGTCCGAATGTCTCCCACCACTCTCACCTACAACCAAACCACACGAGAGGACTTTCGGCTCGCCATATATGAGTGCCCACACGCCGCAAAGACACTATATATTTTACATACATTCATGCCTTCTCCGGAATTCGAACCCAGGCCCTTCGGTATCGCCGTAGGCTCCTCTAACCGCTATACCGTCTGGGAGGCTGTTGTTTTTGATTCCGATCGAAAGTGCAATCAGTAATTACTTTTTAATTTCAGTTTCTTTACTTGTCTACTATACACGTTTTCGTTTAACAAAAGACATATGAAGTGGATCTTCGCTTTTACAATAAAAAGCAAAACAACGGATTATCCAGCAGTTGAGTGTGCGAGAACTCTCAACGCTGCGTGTGAGAGTGGGTAAAACACAAACATGCGGTAGGTTTGAGCATGCTCTAATAATCTAATGCTCTAATGCATTTGCGTTTTTAGGTTCAGTTTCAACGATTGCCTCGCCCAGTTGGTTTCTGTAGGTGGAGCATTCTCGATGTCATCTTTTCGACTGAACACTAGGAGTTTTTGGTTTCAGGTTCGATCACGCAGAAAGATTCTTCCTAATATGGGAATCAGAGATTTTATCTAATTGTAAAGAAATCGGGGAAATAACTAAAGTTGTATGCCAGAAAAACTAAAAATCAAAATTCTTCGTGAATGTCGATCGGGAAAACATCGAGGAGTGGTTCGATGAAGATTCGACTGCGCCAGGCATTCAGTGCAATAAACATTTTTAAAAACAATGTAAAAGTACTGATCTTTTTTAGAAATAAACGCATATAATGTGCATGAAAATTGATAGTTTGGATTATCCGTCACTTGCTTCTTCGGTATTAGCTGGGATAATCGATAGTAATTGCAATTCGCGCTTATTTTATGTATTGAAATGGCACGTAGGTTTTCGCCCAGTTTGCGGAATGTATTGAGTGCCTGCGAAGAACTGTATGATGTTGAAATGGGTAAATCTAAACAAAACTCTTCGTTGCCGTAGTTCAGACACTTTACATTAGTCAGGTTAACGATAATTGCATCTTTGAACATTTCAGGCACAGAACTGTAGAAACGTTGTAGATGGTAATGATTCGTGGTCTGACATTTTGCAAAAGCAAAAGTGGTTTTTCATGTCCTAGCTCCGAAACAGTTAACAGTCTTTACAATGGTTCCCGAATCAATATATGGTAGACGATGATTCGTCACGGCATGGATTAGGATGACGATGCGTGCTTTTTCTTAGCCACTCTTTAAAGGCGGGGAACTATGAGGAATTATAGCATTCCTTCGTAGGTTCTGCATGTGCCTAGCCTTGTATTTTAGTATTATTAAGCTCGCGATCTTATACTGTATGCGGGTTGAAGGTTCGAACTGAAAGCATATTACAGCACAGAAAAATATGTTTAATCAAATTAAGAAACATTTTCAACAACCCCCCCCCAAAAAAATCTGAAAGCTTTCAGATTTTATAGTGCACCCAAAGGGGCGTTTTTTTCCCCCATTTACTCACACATATACATTTTGACATTTTGAGAGCATTTGGTTAACGCCCCTTTGGTCTAAAATATTTAAAAACAACATTTCTTTAAAATTTCCGTTAGATAGCCTCGCATGCCAGAGATAAAAATGTTTTATTCCGTACGGTTTTTCCACTGCTGTCTTTGAAATCGTTGAGTTTCAAAAGTTCGTTTTGCAAAATATTAAATAGATAATGAAGCAAATTCAAAATTTGGGGCTTCAAGGTACCGTGTTCAGGTGGAGGACTACGTTGTTCAAAATTTGAGGATTATAGGTACTGTTGTTTTTTCACAATGCGAGAAACATACATACGTTTATGCAGATTCTTAATTATTTAATTTCGATACTGTTCTATTATTAGGACTGGGTCCAAAAATGTATGTGTATATGTATGGATGTATGTGTTCATGTACGCATGTATGTGTTCATGCATGCATTCTATGTATGTGTACATATATACATGTATACAGGCACATATACGCACATACATACATGTATATACTTCTTAATTTGGTCCTGATAACAGAAGAGTAACTTAATTTCTTTAAATATAATAGAGGGCTATAATATTTTTGGCAACAATTTGAAAAGTGATTCAACGCTTTTAGTGATTCGACCAAAATGCCGTTTCGAGACTAATCGACCTTCTGGGCTAACGCCCCTTTGGACTTAAAAATACCAGGAAAAAAAAAAGTGGAAGAGAATTAAAAAAAAAATCTTGAAAGGCTCAAATTTAACGATCATCCAAAAGCACTCATTTAAATTTCATATGGTTTATCAATAGGAATTTTCGATAGAGATGGCTCAAGAAGAATAGCGAAACATTTTATGGGAAACTAAATGAATATGTATGTAAGCAAAGTTACATATCTTCTGTATGTTAAAAAAATTGAAAAATATGCAATGTAATTTCATAAAACTATTTAACCCTTTTAATTAGATGTATCATGAGTTAAATGCATTTTTATTTAAATCAATCCGATTCAAAAGTAAAATAAAAAAAATAATATTCCTAAGAACTGCATCTATTATTTTACTTAGTTTAGCTTCTTAATGAATAACATACATTAAATATTAAAGAATATTATGTTATGTTTTCCGAATGGCAACAGACTGGAATTAAAATGGGAACAGTGAATTAAAGTGAAACAACGCAAATCGTGTTTCCAGACCAGTAGTCCTTTCGGTCTAGTACATATTAAAGAGATAAACAAATTAATTAATTTTAAATTTCACATATTGAATGTTTATCAAAATATACACAAACATTAACAAAAAGAAAACAAAGCAAATAATTCAAATTTATATTTATTTTCTCTCTGAAATCCAAGATTGGTACCACAAAAAATTTGTTTCTACCTAGGTTCGATTCCAAGCAAACGGAGTGTCTGCATGGGCGTTTTGTGGTTTTACCTATGTGTAATGTGTTAGCGAGCCAGTTGTTTCCCTTAGCAAGTCCTCCACGAAGGTATCCCCTCCTTTCGGCAGATAGCTCTCGAGTGCTTTGCCAGAAACAAATAAACTAAACCAAACATACCAGGTCAAATAAAGTGTATAGTTCCTATAGTCCCACTTCCTATAGTTCGAGCTTCGCAAACGCAGCCTTGATTGGCATTCTGCAAAAACACTCAGAATCGTCCACAAGGGGTGTTAATTACTTGCTACGGGGCGAATGCCCTGTCTTTGCTGGAAAGAAAGAATGCAGTACCGAGAGGAAGAAACGTTCCCATGGGTCATCGGAGAATCCTATCATCACATGTTTTTCGTAGGTTTTGGTTAGTATGAGCAGAAATTAAGTTTCGTATTAATTTCAAATCTGGAAACCAAACATGATAATTTTTTTTTTCAAAATTAATGAATTTTATATGAGGTGCATATTTTATCAATTGCGTTAAAAAAATAAGATTACCAAAAATCATGGAACTTTGCATATTAGCAAACTTTTTGTATTGTCAATAGAAAAAAATGGTTAACAAGTTTTCACCTTATTTGAGTGGGACTGGTCCAGATATAGTTGATTTAATGTGACAGTTGCCAGTATTGTAATTATAACGTAAACCAGTATTGTAACATAACATTTGTCAGTATTGCAAAAATATTTTTCCCTTGTTAAAACAGTTAATTAAAAATGATGATTAATGAAACAGGTCAAATGATGATCAAATGATAAATGATGATCATCAATATTCAGCTTAGATTACTTAAAAGTAATTTTTGATTTAATTTTGTGCTCTCTGAACGTTACGAAAATAAAAAGGAAACAATATAATTACAGAAAAGTCCGTAATACATGATTCAAATCCATTCTCCCTATTTCATGAATAAATTGGTCCGAAAAGTGCATGCATGGTTTCGCTTATAGTTAGCTGTGGCGGTCAAACTATTTTTAATTACATTTCAGAAATTAGTCCGATTGCGATAAGAAAAAAGGCAGGTGCACAAATGCATGTCATAACAGTCCCATATACAAAATTTCAACGTTCTGAGGTTACTCATTTTCGAGTTATGCGAGATACGTACCTACGTATAGACGTCACAAGAAAGTCTATCTTGAATTCATTTTAAATCCATTTTACAATCCGTTTTGGAAGAAAGAGTCCTTTATTCTGTCCGTGCGTACAGATGTCACACATCGTTCAAATAGATTCAAGAACGGTCAAAAAGTATATTTCCGTTGAAATATGATACCCGAAATTTTTCGCGGTTACAATATTTCCTATACTTCTTAAAAGAAAATAAAATTTAAGTACTCAGAGAATTTGAATGTTTTCTTTTTGAAATGAACGCTTCCATTAATTATATTATCAAATTAATAAAGTTCTTTTTTATCGATCGAAACTCTACAAAATATGGTATTAAATATTAAAAAACGTTCGCGGGCTTATCTCGTATTATATGCATCATTATTCAAGTGGAAAGAATCTTGTCAGTTTTATTCAATTCCTTCTTCCTTACCTCATCCTACTTAATCTGAGAAATACAAGACAGCTAGTCACGAGAAAAATTGTTGGTCACGAAATAAGTGATCGGTCCTCGTATCCTGTATCCTACTGTTTTCTCTTTTTTTAGTAAAAACTGGCTAAATCCCATAAATCAAAGAGTGAAAAATGAATTCTTTTTTGTTTTTCTCTGAAGAATGAAATATTTGCCAACAAATTGCAGATGAATTTACCACGGCGGTAGGGAAACACGCGCGGCTGTCAAAGCGTTAGGTACAGAAAATTTGTATAATAGGGTGCTGACAATCTAGGATCTTTAAGGGATTCGTGATGTACAGTAAACTTATTTATATCTACCTTTATTTGCATAGGTATATGCAGTCAGGAAGTTTCTAAAAAGAAGAAATAAATAGCAATAAATTCAGTGAAGTATGTGTATTTTAGAGGTAATAAATTCAGAAAATGTGTGACTGCATATAATTTAGCATCTGTTCTAATTTTTCACTGTTGAAAAACTGACATTATTGAATTATTTGTAAGATAGTATCAGTGATATCTGCAAAGCATTTCTTGTTGAACTTTGATCTGTTTAACCGAAAGAGGAAAAAAAACTTTAATATAGATAATATTAAAGGAAAAGATTTTTTGAAGAGAATGTAAAATTATTTTTATTACTGATCGCTTAAAAATATTAACTTTTTATCCGGCTTTAGTTGGATTTTGCAAAATACTGAAAAGAAAACTTATTGGATGTAAAAATGGGATTGAGATCATATTTTTTTCAAAGTTTTTGCATAAAAAGGAGCTTTTATTTTTCTTCCAGATATTGATTCATTAATTTCAAAATCGATTCTCAGAGTTATTAAAACACTGTGATAAATAAAGTAAAACAATTTTAGGGAAAAACATTGAAAATTGTAGGAGAAAAAAAGCATTTTAATTGTTAAATTTTTCTTCAAAAAATTTTAATTAAAAAATTACTAGCAAAAAATGTTTTTCAATTTAACATTATTTTGTCTTACGAAACCATGTAATATTACTCACGAAAAGTAGATGAAAGTCCTTTAGTAAGAAAAAAAATCATTCAAAAGGTACCGAGTCCCCTTAATGTTTCAACAACTTTTTGCGTATACCTGTGCAAAGAGTAAAAGTTAATCGTCGTAGAATTTCGATCTTTTCGCCATTGGATAGATCAGAAAATGGGCTTCTAAAGAAAATTCGTTCTGAATCTGTAACTTAGTTTACCGATTTTTAGTTATGTTTCCAAAATCGATCGATGGGATACTAACAGTTGTAGAGACATTAGGTTATTTCGAAGCATGAAAAATGTGCAATGCCCTCGCTGGGATTCGAACCTCGGACCTCTCGAATATGCCCCGAGTATGCTGACCATTATACCACGAAGGCTGGCTAAGAAGGCGGGAGAAATACTTTTTATTCTCCTCCTTTTAAAGGGCGACTGGGGATTAGGGGACCCAATCGCAAATTCCTAGTGATGGAGAATTATCATTCAGAGTTTCGGGATTTTTTTTAGTTCGGACGCCACTGTAGAGACATTGGGTTGTTTTGAAGCAGGAGAAATGAAAAATGTGCAGTGCTTTTGTCGGGAGTCGAACCTCGGACCTTTCGAACACGCGCCGAGTGTGCTGAACATTACACCACGAAGACATGCTAAGAAGGTGGGAGGAATACCTTATGCAATATCAGATTGGAAACTAAAATTTCAAAGAACAGTTCAAATAAATTGAATGTAAAATTACGACATGAGATCTTAAAGAAAGGAGATGTCAAGCCCTATTTTCTTCATTATTAAAAGCCTTTCTATGTGTAAACGGTTTTAAATGAAATAAACCAAATAGGAAACAAAAGAAGGAAAAAAAACTTTTAGTTATCGCTGCATTCTTGTTGATAGGTCACTTATAATAAAAAAATTAGCGTGTTTCTAAAAGAATTATGTTGGGACAGAAAGAAAATTTTGAGGTACAATAAAGCTGATAGTATGGAAATAACATATATGAGAATACCTGCATGTATTTTCAATTTATTAAAATTTTTGTTAGAAGATTGTTATTTAAAATCTATCTTTGTTAGCAGAGCTGGAATGGTTCATTTAGTCACCTACACATACGACAAGGAAGGCTGAGAAAAATCTAAAATTTATTTTTTATTTTTTAGTGCGCTTCCAGATTTTTGTAACTTAAAAGAGGATTTATATGTTTCTCGCCATTATCAAAATAAAATACGCCTTAAAACCATTAGCTATATGGATGAACATACTGCTGACAAATCCACAAGGAGCATAGAGAGGCTGAAACTGAAAACAGCAATTTTCGAATAAGAACATGAACGAATTGTAAACCCGAGAGAATAGAAACATTCGACTACAAACATTTCTACTGCATTGTGGTTAACATTCAAGA
This sequence comes from Stegodyphus mimosarum, assembly GCA_000611955.2. Classification (NCBI taxonomy): domain Eukaryota; kingdom Metazoa; phylum Arthropoda; class Arachnida; order Araneae; family Eresidae; genus Stegodyphus; species Stegodyphus mimosarum. The sequence goes on from KK121523.1 coordinate 532,910, forward strand.
ATAACCGCATTATGTGAAGAATTATTTAGCTGGTTATAGTGTGAGCGCGATTTTCTTTATTTTCTGTAACATTTTCGTATTATGCTACGTATACGTTTTACAGATGAACCATGTGATCGCAAGAAACATATTTACACGTCGAAATGTCGTATTTAACATACGAATGGCTTGAACAAAATGCTGATTTGTAGAACGTTGATGAAGTGATGTTACGTTGTGCACTTTCATTACATGAAGCTTGTTTAAGCATTCCTAACTTCGTACTAATATCATAGCGTAGCAGAGCTTGTTAATGGACACGTTAGTTTATATTATATGGATTGCATTATTTAATTATGGCCAAGCAAATTAGGGACAGCTGCGTAAGGGAAGAAATGACTACTTTGAGGTCTTTCTAAGGAAATTGGCTCGTATGCACGCTACGCAATGAAGAAAATCACAAAAATGCCAATACAGCCAACTCAGTATACATAATTTGAATCCGTATCGAGCTATTAATGTGCAACTGCCTTATACACTCGACCATGGTGAGGCATATCTTGTGTCAAGACTGATTTACGTTTACTTATCTCATATTATGATAAATTTATTTCGCGGAACCGTAATATGTGATCCCCGTAAACCTTGAGCATTAATATAGCAAACCTCTTTTACGACGCTATTTTACATACAGAACTATTATAAATGATTCATCGGATAACACCACCGTATTAAAAATATTACATATCTAGTAATAACTGATGCACAAAAAGAACTAAAAATACACGAAGTATTCCACACTCACTGCATAATGAAAACAAATTTTTGATTCATAAATGGAAAAGTTAAACTGTGGAATAATGAAATGGGGATGGCATGAAAATGATTTAATTCATTTTAGAATGTATTTTTCTGAACAGTATGAAAAACATACTTCATTCGGTATGAAATGGTAAAAATTGCAAATGAACGAAATTTAATTTATAGTCATATGTGAAATTCACAGATTTTTTATGAAATTTTTTCTCTTAAATGAGTGATACAGTATTTCTTTAATGAAAGAAAATTAATTTTACATATGCTTATTTATAATTTTATTTATTAAATGTAAATATAAACTTATATATAGGCGTTTGATAAACAAATGCCCAATTTTTAAAAAACAAGCATAAATCAAACTGAGGATTTTGATAGGATCTTTAAACGATTCATATGTTTTATACTGAGTATTCTCATCTGGAATGAATCCTCTAATTTTTCTTATGCAGTGTTGTTTAATACTCATGTTTTGGGAATCTGTTTATCATACAAGAATTAATGAATGAGTCTTCTTTTTACTTAGAAATTAGCATTTTTGCATCATGTAATTGTTACTTATTGAGACCCTAATGCGTCAAAGCTGGTGCATAAGTTTTGAAATGACGGTGCATTAGAAAGTCCCTTAATCGGCACCACTACTTCCTGTGTTCGGTTTCATTATTTTCCGCTTTCTCAGCTGAAGGCAAAAACCGCTAATAGACCTGCGATCGCGACCGTGATAATATCGATGCTAAAGAAAAGAAGCTGGAGAGTCGGAGATTCAATGTAATGGATGGATGGGTGAAAGTTGCTTTCCTCCAGGTTTGATGCTATTCCTGGAGCATCCCCCTCCCCTACTCTTTCTCCATCCCTTCCACAGCACAAGCAGTGGTGTGAATCAGCTGCTACACTACTTTCTCTCTGGGGCCCCATCCCAGTCGAGTTCGGGATGCTGCAGATCAGTCCACTCGCTGTTTCGTAGTGGCGGCACCATTCCCCTGCATCCCACTCTCTCTGTGACTGGACTCTTGAACTTCTTGGACAAAGGGGGCCGTATTGTCCCGTCCTTGTTCTGTGTTGCGGTCACTAAACGACTTGTGTGCGTGCTGTGTTTGTTGAGGACTTTGCCGATTAATATTTAGCTGTGTTTTGAGAGTGCTTTAATGTTTGATTGATAAGAAAAATTGATTGAGTGTTATAAGTCTTGCCAAGCTACTCTTCATAGACCACTCTGTTTTGCATTGATCATTACTCAAAATGGGCTTTAATTTATGCTTAGTGAAGAAATTCTTAAAGTTGAATCAATTATTTAACTAAATGTGTTACTTTATCTCCTAATAGTGATTCATTTTTGATAAAAAGATTTTTGAGTTATTACCTGGCATATCTTCGGTTTCCAAGCATAGCTTCTTGCATTTTATGGTACTTAACTCGATTTCTGAATCGAAATATATTGATGTGTCTTAATAATGTTATATAACTATATTATTGCTTATTTTATATTACGCATACATTTACAGTAAGTACCAATTATTTAGTGACTGTATATCTATCATCCTATTCAGAAGCTGGCGATACTAATTCCATTTTGTCTATCTTCCAAATGTGTTTTAAAAAGTGTCTAAGAGAAGAAAAAATTCATCCATTTTAAGAATTTGTACGATATTCAAGTAAGGAGTAAATAAGGAGATTTGCTTCTAAATATCATTTCCTTTGTAAAATATTTAAATTTGTTTTGATTGTATACTGAAATAATCTACGTTCATTTGTGACATTATATGTTGTGATAATTATTGATAAGATTCAAGAACAGCATAGCTGATATCTATCCACAAACTATTATCATTAATTGTTCGTTATCGCTTTGTAGTTTATACTCTTTTCCACAAAATTATCTCGAATTGAAATGATAAAGTCTTTAAAGATGGTTTTAAACTTGTTACGCTTCTTCGAATTCAATTAAAATCAAATCAGTTGGTCATTTGCAGAGCCAGCAAGATTTCAGCCCATGACTCAACAATAACACAGACAAACGTCTGAAACCACAGCTATTAAAGCATCTTTGATTATTTTCGCGTGCTTCTCCGTCTAGGCACGCGTTTCTGTTATAAGAACATTTGCTGAGCGGAAGGGGAAGTGGTCCAAAAATTCTGTGAGAGATAGAAACCGGCTTTTGTACTGATAGACATTTCACACACCCTGCTCAAATCATGCTGTCAGAGAGTTGGTGTATCCGAAGATGATGCATTTCCGTGGACTTATGATGCAAGTGCTTTTATTCAGAAGTGACCAATGTTTACTGTGCCATTTGAAATCTCGCGTGGACTCTTTGTTAGGGTTAACCATCACGATGTGTCCAATCATGTCGTGAATTTCACTTCTTGTCTTTGCTACATTCCCATTAAGTGGACCAATGATATTTGGACAGAAAGCAAAAACATCATCTGTTTTTTTGTAAATTGTTCAGTTTGTGGAGAAAAAACTTCGTTAAATTATCGGCGACTGATTTGTTGATGCCCGACCGACAGGCGACGGCCATGTTGGACTGTGAGGACGGCGAGAAAGACGGAAACTCCAATTGCAAACATTGCCAAGGTATGTAAAAGCTTTAAAATGCATGCCAAACTTGACACTTAAGCATTATTATCGTCTTCCTTTCTGATTACGCATTACCTTACGAATATGCATTCGTATAAATAAATGTTTGTTTTAGAAAAAAGGTACATAAATGTTATAACATATTATTCCGAAACGATCTGGTGTTTGCACTTTAGTATTCAGTTAATGAAATAATAAGGTAATATGAATTTTGAAGCCTCAGATGTAAAATGCGGTATGTTACAAATGTAGCTTGTAGTGGCAGAACCAGTCGTTTTGAAGCAAGAGATATTCCATTCCAACGTAATTTTCTGTTGTATATTAAACAAGCATTAATTTTTCCAGTGATAAATATTCGCATTATGCTATTTTTTGCTTCGATTTTTTCTTCTTTATTTTATTAATTTTCATGCTCTGAAAATGCGTTTGATCTATCTTAACCAGTATCTGGTAATTAAATATCAGGGTAGTAATTGCTACAAAATAGAACCGAGGATCGCCTGGGATAATATTAATGAAAATTTAGAGGTATAAGTGCCCAACATTTTGTGAGTTTACAAGATAGGTTGTGTTGAGACTTAAAAGCGAAATCACATACATAAAGGGTTCACAAAGGATTGTTTCTTAGAGGATGTTATAAGTAGGAAAATCTTTAAAAAATTTTTTAACATTTAATCTCTCTAATCTTTAAATATTTTTTTAACCTTTCTCTTGATTTTCTTGTTATATTTTTCACGTAAAAGTAAAAACCAAGGTCTGTCATTTGTTTTTAAAACGAGTGAATACTGAATTCCTGAAATATAATAACTCGCTGTTTTGTTCATTTTGTATTTTGATCAGACATTATAGACATGAATATTTAGTCATAACATAAATGACATGAATATTTAATCATAACATAAATACTTAAAGTAAATGGTCTGTAAAATAACGCTTTCAGTTTTACACTTGTTCTTATTTCTGTAGAGTTTTGTTATTACTGTCATATTCCCACGGAAATATCCATTTTGACCGTTCCAAATTTCTATTTTGGACTATTTATTTACATGACATTTGTACTTATAGACAGAATAAAGGACTCTTTCTTTCTAAACAGACTGTAAAATGGATTTACATTCAATTCATTTTATACCTTTCCCCACATCAGTTTGTACGTATACATCTCGCATAATTAAAAACTATATAGCAGTAGAACGCTGAAATTTTATATATGGGACTGCTATAACATGTAGTTGTGCATCTCCCTCTTTTGAAATCGGTGATACCAAAAGTAGATATACATTTACCGCCTCTTTAGTCGGCCTAAATTACTTATTCGGTTTTTATTTTCCCAGTCGTTGGTCGTAGTCATGTATACTTGCAATTCTAGAAGTGTTTTAGACAAAAGTCTTACTCTTTTGGCAAAGTTAAATTTAAAAAAAATTGTTCAATTAACGAAATCTAACATTTAATGCTATCTTCTGGTTCCTGTACTTATATTTGTGAAAAAGTAAAAATACAAGAAGTTTGACACCCGATGACAAACATTGAACTGGATATTTAATTTCAAAATTTGCAGTTTTTGATGTCATTTTCAATTTGCTTTGAGGGATCGGTTCATTAAATTAGCATAATACGAGGAAGTTTAAATGAAGTGCAGCACAAATGAATATAATTTGATAGGCCGTACAAGGAAGTTACGTGGTGTCCACATCAGACTTTTTTAATCAACAGAAATATTAGAATTAGTCTTATTAGTCTATGTATTAATGCCACCGGAAGTGGCATAAGAGAGCATTACCCTCACTGCGCTTCTGCTAGCTTAAATTTCGGTAAAACTCTTTTTGTTTTTGTTGACGTCATATAATTTATGAATTTTCAAAATTTCCACATTTTCAAGACGATTTAATATATGCAATACTTCCATACAAGGTTGTATTACTGAAAACATGTTTTCAGGCCTTACTTCTTTTAATGAAAACTTTAATTAAAAATGCGAGCAGGTTATTTTTTTAAGTAAAAATTTTTTTAGTTTTAAGTAAAAAATAACCTGCCAGAGAAATTACAACTTCTATGACAATATTTATTACGATATAGCAACATTTTCTGAAGGAAATTATAAAAATGAAAATCGAGGAATTCAACACAATATTCGCACAGTAACTGTTTAAATACTTTCAAGATCCTTAAGTATATCTAATTTATATTTCCATTTTTAGCCCAAAGGAGCTATTTGCTCAGAAGGGCTATTAATTTCATTTTGGCATTTTGCGTTGGTTCATTATAAACGACTGTTCACTTTTCGAATGGGCTTACCAGCGGCCGAGCGGTAAAATCGCTGAACACTGGTATTTCGGTCCGAGGCTCGAATCCTGCGAATGGGCTGGCTGCTTGGGCATTTTCGTTGTTTTTTCCATGTGTAACGTATATACGAGCCAACTTCTCTTAAGAAGTCCTCCACGAAGGCATCCCTTCCTTTAGGCAGATAGCCCTTGATGCTTTGCCGTAATCACAGAAACCAAACCAAACCACTGTTGTTGCCACCAAAAATTACAGCCCTGTATTGTATTTAAAGAAATTAAATAATGAAGAATCTGTATGAATGTATGCATGTTTCTCGCATTGTGAAAAAACAGCGGTACCTAGAGACATCAAATTTTGAATAATGTAGTCCTCCACTCGAATACGGGAATTTGGAAGCCCAAATTGGAATTTGTTTTTTCACCTATTTCACAATTTGTAAAACTTTAACGAATTTTTGATTAAGAAAATCAGCGATTTAAAAGTGAGCAATGGCAACACTGTACGAAAAAAATATCTCCTGCGGGCGTGACTGTGTATCGGAAAGTTTAAAGATATGCTCTTTTTAAACTATTTTGTGATATTGATGTTGAATTGAATTTTATGTTTCAACTGCGAAGAACATGATAGTTAATAAATAAAGGTAACACACAAAAGGGTAAAAAACGCCCCTTTGAGCGTAATGTAAAATCTGAAAGCTTTTAGATTTTTTGTGTTTGTTTTGCTTCGTTTTGGTGTAATACGTCTTTCAAAAAGTCCTGCGAATTCCAAGTAGTATTCCAAACAATAATTAATTCTTTTATTTTAAAAAATGCTATATGAATTTTTCATTTATATGAAGATTTTTAAGATTTCAAATATTTTATCTAACTTCTTTCAGAAATTTATTTCAATGTTATGATTGCTTTATTACAAATACTATTTCTCAAGCGATTTATAATGGAGATGTAATCATTTTTTAAAGCGTATTCAATTCATGGTTAAAGAAAAATGCTTAGAACTGTAGATATCTTCAATTCACTAACGGATTTTCATCTTCTATAATTTTCATGTTACATATGAAACTGCTTATAATTATATCCGTTTTGACAAAGATAAGCTCATTAATTAATACGTAAGTAAGACAACACAACGCTACATCTCTTCTATTAAACGTGAAGTATTCTCTCTGTACGTATTTTTCTCGTATTTGGAAAAAAGACACCTAGAGCCATCAAACTTTGAATACACGTAAATTTTGAACACTTCATCCGAGCATGTGCAGTTTTGAAGTTGTTTCTATTTATTTTAAATTTTGTCAAAATTTAATAAATTTCTAGTAAACAAGCTTCCCAGTTTAAAACCGAGCGGTGGTAGCACTCACTGCTCGAAATAAAACAATTTAAAATCTAGAGCAACAGATTGTTTCCACTGGTCAAAATTTAATCCTTTCGCTTTTAATTAGCAAACGGGACCTAAAAGTAATGTATTGCGATAACTTAAAATACAATATTTTTGTTTTTCGCATGCCAGCGTGCTTCCATTTGGAAAACCATAAATTATTTATTAACTTTCGAATTTATCCAAATCAGCTAAGTTTTTTTTATTTATGTTATTGTTAAAATTTTCTGTGTTTTATTATTCACTTATTTGTTAGTATATCACATTTCTTTTTATAAAATCTAAAATTCAGTAAAAATAGATAGAATTCTGCATAAAATCTAAAATGATTAAATTTCTTTGGGAAGGGGGGAGCTGATTTTATTATATTTTACGCTGACACATATTTGTAGCGTATAAATGTTAGGGTACATAATACCACAAATCTACAACAAACTTAGCCTACTAATTGTCGTATTAAGCTCCGTAGCGCAGGACCTTAGCGTCATACAGTTGGAAGTATTTTGTTATCGATTACAGATCATCATAAAATGTTTTTGAAATTTCCCTTCCCCGACTAGAGTTCTTTTGCCCTTTTTGAGAATATACACAGAAATGCAGAGGTTAGAAAATACACTGGTTATTATAAATTAAAGAAAAATCACAAAAATAGCGATAACTCCTTCAAAAATTACCCAAACCGTGTAAAACTTGAATATTTGCTACGTAAGAGTAGCTGAGTAAAACTGCAATATGCAAATTAGTGGCGCTTCACTCAGAATACGTCATCTACGAGGAGCATAAAAGTCCATGTTTGAGAGCAAGCCCACATATTTCGCTGTGATAGTGACATCAGAAATCTGAGATAGCCAATTCGTAACAATGACCTCCAGCCATCATTTGCCTGCAGAACTACGATGGAGAGCCATTGGAATACTAGAGGCTGTATAAAGTCAAACAGAAGTGGCCAGATGGCTAAATGTGAGTCCTTCTGTGGTTCACAAACTTTGGAGGCAATTTCAAACCACAGATTCGGGCTTCCAGGTGGTTCAGCCAAGGACGGCCAACTGCTACGACGAGCACCGATGAGCGATATCTGACATTTTGTGCACGCAGGAAAAGAACCGCTACTCCGACTCTTCTTAGATATTCTCTTGCTGCAGCCATCGGAAGGTTGGTGTCAATGTCAACTGTGTGTAGAAGGCTTCACGAAGGTGGTCTGTATGCGAGGCGACCAGCCACTTGCGTGCCGCTCACGTCACGCCATAGGAGGGACCGTTTGCAGTGGGTATGACAACATGTCCACTGGACGCCTGATCAATGGAGGGCTGTTCTCTTTGCAGATGAGTTCAGGTTTAGTCTAGAAAGCGATAGTAGGCGTTATTTGATATGGAGAGAACCTGGAACCCGTTATCATCCGTGAAAGAGATTCATACGGAAGAGGCAGTGTCTGTGTTTGGGGTGACATCTCTTTGGTTGGACGCACATACCTCCATATCTTTCCAAGGGGAATCGTGAATGTTCAGGTTTATAGAGATGACATCCTCGATGCTTATGTGCGCTTGATAGGTGATACTTCCTTGTTACAGGACGACAACGCAAGACCACACAGAGCTCGCATTGTAGATAATTACCTTCAACAGGAAACAATTAAGCGCATGGAGTGGCCAGCTCGATTCCCGAACTTGAATCATGTCGAGCACGTTTGGGATGCTTTAGGGAGACGGCTAGCTGCTACCAATCCGCCTCCTCAGACCCTTGCCGCGCTTGCAACTGCTTTGCAAGAGCAATGGTTCTCGCTTCCTATGGAACTGATAGACCGCAGAATTGAAAGCATCACACGTCGCTGTATGTGCTGCATTGCTTCTAGAGGCGATCATATTCCATATTGAAGGTATTTCTCCTGTAGCAAACTGACACCTTTGTCACCTTTAATTTGTTCATTTTGTACATGTGCTAATTTCTATACTACCATAGTTTGTCTGGTAATTTCTTTTTATGTTGATACCTTACTATGTGTTATATGTTGTGGGTAAGTTTCATAAAATTCTACATGTAACTTTTTCAATAATTGTGATTTTTCATTAATTTATGATAACCAGCGTGTTTAAAATCTTGTATTATTTTTATTTATTTTTTCAAATATATCTACTAGATGGCATCAGAATCATCAGTGTGTTCTTGCGAACTGTTATTCTGCCTGCGAACTAACTATTCTTGTCTAAGTCAACATAGCTCAAAAGCAGGGGTTCCCAACGGGGACCGTGTTGATCACCTGAAGGTCGATAAAATTTTAAAGGGGGCAATGATCAAGGCGTCTATAACCCATTATGTACTTGCAGTTGTTCGTCATATCCAAGATAGCATTAATTGCAAAAAATATATACTAATATAATCGATAATCAGTTGTTTATTCGTGTAAAACTATATTATGCAGTAACGAAGAAATCGTACAAAATAAACATTAAAGTATTTTAATGTTCGCTTTTGAGACATTGAGAATTTAAAAGGGCTTATAGAACCTCTAAACTGTGACACATGTGATTCTTGATACTAAGATACAAGAAAGAACTGGTTGCACTGAAAGAGCATGCTCAGCCGCAAGTCTTATTCAAAACACTGTATTTTAGAATTTAAAATATATTTATAGAATTTAAAAGTCATTCGAGAGAAATATCCAAAAATATAAGTTATTACAGAACCAATTGTTATTGACTTATTCTTACCTGGCAGAAGCAGGATTTAGTCAAGCCGATAATTCATTAAGGATTAGTCTTTTTGTTAAAGTTATTTACAGTGAACCTTTTTCCGATCGCGGATCTGCAGAATGCAGTTAATTGTCTTCATTTAATTCGTCTATAAGGTATTTCTCCCGCCTTCTTCGCATGCCTTCGTGGTGTAGTGGTCTGCATGCTCGACGCGTAACCGAGAGGTCCGTGGTTCGATTCCCGGCGAAGGCACTGCTCATTTTTCATGTCTCCTGCTTCCAAAAATACCTACTGTCTCTACACTGGCGCCCGAACTAAAATGGTGGTGGATGATGATTCTCCGCCACCGCGATTGGGTCCCCAAAACCCCAGTCGCCCTTTAAAAGGGGAGTATATAAGGTATTTCTCCCGCCTTCTTCGCATGCCTTCGTGGTGTAGTGGTCTGCATGCTCGACGCGTAACCGATAGGTCCGTGGTTCGATACCCGGCGAAGGCGCTGCTCATTTTTCATGTCTCCTGCTCCGAAATAACCTAATGTCTCTACACGTCCAGCTCTAGAATTTCACTGATACCTGGTTCATGTTCATTCATCAATACTGAATGCTTGCTAGCATCAGCTCTGTCCAGAAACTATCAACAATTTTAAAGAATTTCCATTCATTGTAAAGGAAACCAAAGAAATCGTACAAAATGCAAAAGCTGCTGGCAGCGAAGGATTTCCAGATATGGTAAAAGGAAAATTCAAAGAATTAAAGCGAGAAATGAAGAGGAAAGAATTGAATAATCTTATAACACCAGCTGACAACGAAAGCAGTGAAAGTGAAGAAGTAGATAAAGCACCTTAACTTTCCAAGAAGTTAAGCGAGTCGTTGGATAAGGCACTGGAACTGTCTGATTTTGCATTAGAGATTGACTCAAACGCAGAAAGAAGAGGGCGCTTTACCTGAAGCATTTAAAAAATCTTGACTTCTTAGCACTAAACTTTTAAATAGTGTAGAACCTAGAAAACTAATGTTTCTTTGATTTTTCCTAAGAAAAGGTTTAAACTTTTGCTGTAAATATTAACATCTTTGACATCTTTTGCGGAAAGCGAAAAAGGAACGTTTTTAGAAACGTCTTTAGTGATGTCATTTTTTCACCACGTTACGTTGCAATAAATTTATCATTCTTGCGACTTAGCGTAAACTGCTATTCCCTCAAACATAAAGTCTTTATCTTCCACCCGTCCAAGTAAATAGCCAGTTTTCAAAGTTTTGCCATTCGATGGGACATAAAATCTTTAATTATTTTTTAAATTGTGTAACTTAGCAGTAACCTGTAACGAACTGAGTCTGAATTTCTTAATAATTTATATCTTCCGCTTTTACTAATATGTCTAATAATTTAAAATACATTTTAATTTTGATGTATGACAGATTTTATGAACATTTGAGCCGCAAGGGTATTTAATGAAAAGTGCTTCTAATGTCATATATATTACGCATCTTATGAACTTAGAACAGTGTTTCCCAATGTGATGATTACCGCCCACTATTTGGCGCTCAGGAGTATTAGGAAGAGAATTTTTCGTCCCATCGTAAAACTCGTTACAGTATAAATTGGATGGAAATGAAAATGGGAGAGTTAATGAATCCAACTTTAAAGTTGTATATACATTTTGAGACTCGGCGGTCACCACATGACTTCCTTGTACGACCTGTTAAATTATACACATTTTTGGCTGCACTTTATTGAAAATGAGAAAACTTTCACGTAGAATTTTATTGCAAATTAAAACATTTTTGTTGTGATCGTACAGCGGTGGGCGCACGTTAAACGAGCGGTCGGCGCCATGGTTCCCGCGGGAAACCCCTGGAATAGAATAATGAGCGTTTTGTCCAGCAATAATATTTTGCATAAGTTATATATGCACATAAGGGGGGGGGAGGAAATTATTCAATTATAATCAACAAATGAAGTTTTTCTTCTTCAGTAAATAAATAAAAACTGTATACTTTTCAGAAATGACTAAGATGATCGCGAAGGTAATGAGCATAAACGATGCTGTTGCGACGACGTGAACTTTTTAATTTGCAAAGACACTGAATACAAATATGTAGTACATAAATTTCATACTTGATAATGACACCGCTTAATGTGGTCTCAATTTACGTTATCATTCGGATATTATTATCCGTTTGCAGAAGTACCGCCTGGTTGTATGCGAAAATGTGGAAAACAGTCGGTTATTTTGATCAGCAGTTCGGTTAAGATCAAGTTATTATAGAATAAATATTTTAGACTAAAGTCACCAAATAAAAATTAAATTTACCAAGTAAAGTCAAGTTAGATTATAAAAATTGCCATGCGAAGTGTTAAATCTCCAGACAACATGGTTTCAATTTCTGTCAACTATTTTAAAATTCTAAAAAAAAAATTAGTTTAACGTAGATTTTGAATAACTATCGAATTTGAGGGCAAAGATAGAAGTTTTTCTCTTTCAGGAGAAAAAAAAAATCTTCTGAGTTTTTTTCTTTTACCTTGGGGGAAAAAAGAAGTCCTGAAAACATCCACGACTTATTTATTTATTTATTTTGCTTAATTTAAAATTTTACATTATCACCTTCTTTTCCGATAAGGGTGCCTTTCGAATATTAAGGGTATAGCATCGATCAAATAAATTCGACTATTCATTCGCTATAAACAATTTATTACACAAACGTTTCCTCTTTCCAAACTAAATTGCTGTTAAAATACCTGTTTTATGTTTCTTGATATTTTCATATTAAATTAGTTCAATTCTATTGCTGTTTTGAAGTATATTTTTTTATCGTTTAATATTATCATTCAGTTTATGTTACAGTAGACAACCATAATGTAATCACGTTTGTTCGCCGCTTTTTTGATAACATTAAGCGATGAGAAAAAATAGCCTCCAAAACAGCAATGGGGTTTAACTAATTCAATCTAAAAATAACCAAAAATATATGAATAGGTACTTTCATATAATTTTCATTAGGAAAATAAAAAAAATATTATGATCTGTTCATAACTTCATATAGTTTACAGAAATTATGTGAACGATGCTGATATAATTTCTAATCTATTCTAATTCTAATATTTGGAGGGCAACCCTCACTGAAAGAGAACATGCCAGTATAAAATAAAAAAATAGGCCAAAAAAAAGGGCAAACTTAGTAGATAGATTCACTGGATTTTTTTCTCAAGAACAAATAAGAGAAGAGAAAGTTCTGCAGAATTTTTTTTCTCCTAAAATAGAGGGTTCTTGTGTCCTACTGCCCTCAAAATCGATAGAGTTTGCTTTTTTTTGCGTTTGATCGAAATCGAAAGTTGTTCGGTGACTTAATCCTTCAATTAGTAATCTTCCTGTGCCACTTGCTAATTTTTATAATCTATTTTGATTTTATTTGGTGAGTTTACTTCAGGTTAAAAAATTTATTCTATAATATTTTGATCATATTAACCAACTGTTGATCACAATAAGCGAATTATTTCCCATGTTTTCTTATACAGACAAGCGGGACTACTTCAAATGGATAACAATATTCGAATGATAACATTACCCGTGATCATATTAAACGACGTCAGCTGTGCCAATATAAACAAATGGACAAACGTGATTACATTTAACCTAACCTATTGCAGTTTCAGTAAAAACATAAGTTGATTATTCTTGTCGTCTGTATAATTTTTATTATTGTTATTATATAACATTAAATTCACTAATCAAATAAGAAATTAACGTTTAAAATTGGTAGTTTACCTTGTAAGTCGGCAAATTTGTTCGATGATCGAAACAGCTCTAACGAACATTTACTATTTTTTTTTTAAATCATATATTGAATTTTCTGCCAGTGGAAGTAGAGGAAGGCACCAAGAGTTAAAGGGTGACTTGCAGGAAGTATTTATAACCGACCCTGCTCCCTCAATACGTCATTGTCTGATTTCAACCCCGGGCAGACTGCGTGAGGTCCGAGAGTAGCTTCTTCTCTCTCTCTCTCTCTTTTCTCTCAGTTCCTTTCTGCTCTCAGAAAACATTTTGTTTTACAATCGAAACCAGCTTGTGAGGAAGATGTGATGGCTCTAAGCATTGAATGTCAGTTTGTGCTTTTTCATATGCGTCATTTCCACTTTTATTTTTCCTTCGAGAATAAATAAGTGTCTTTAACATTTCCTGTTCCTGCTTTCAATTTTCTTCGAAAATCTTGACAGTAGTATACAAGCGGAAAATAGGTCTTTAAAAATGATATTTGTTATTTTACGCTGGATGTAATTTATGTAGATTAAATGGGATTTGTTAAAGGGTGTGTCCTGTGGATTCTTTGTTTTTTTCAGGGTGTAGCGTATGAGTATAAATCCATGAAAAGTATCGCCTCGTACATGCATGTGCGTTGTACCCACTTTAAATTTATGTAGTTTTGGAATTAAATGCTTTGAAATAATTCATTTTTAAAAATTAACAATATTTCGTAATGATCTATTAATGAATTTTCCCCTTCCTCAACCTGTGGCTTGTCCTGTAATTAGTATCACTTCCGACAGGCAATTGGAAGATCCAGAATTTGAATCCTGGCGAGGGTATTGCTGATTTCTCCTAATTCTTAACTCTAGAAATTCTACATAGCTCTACATTCGTAAACTTTTCATCTTGAAGTGTATATTTGTCATAATTCCGGAAGCATAGAAGAGGAATCAGCTTGCAGTCGTTTTGTCTGAGAGTGACGGCGTGCAGATGAAGATAACAAAACATGAAGAATTTTAAGTCTTTAATAGATATTTATTCAATGATAACGAAATCTGAGACATTTCTATGATTCAATCATAATGAAATATGATAAATTGCTATGTACGTTGGTTCTTAAAATTACGACGCAGGCATTTTAGACGGAGAAGCAGAGCAGCGAGGACATTTTAGCAGTAGCAGAAGCTAGGGAAAAAAATAACGTAAGCTGCTAGAGGTATTTATACAAGAGTAGCTGTGATTCCAGAGATAAGCTTTTATTGGTTAATATTAGTTTTGGTTGCCCTTCTCAATAGCTTTACATAACGTAGAAAAATCTCGAATTTGGGACTACAGATGACTTTAGGGGGAGAGCACCAAATTTAGAATGTTAATTTTGAGATCGTCAATTATTTTTTTAAAGCAGCTATCGTATTTTATTATATCTTACAGATATATGTACGGATAAATGAAATGTAATTTTCCACTAAAGTTTCTTACTTTTACCTTAGTTAATAAGCGTTTCGAATAGACAATATATATGTACGGCAATCATATAGAAACGCTCATATGTAAATGGATTGCATAGCTTGACCTTTATGACCTTTAGTTCGCTCTTGTTTTAGTTGAAGAAAATTAATTCGGATGAAAAACCGCCAGACTGATGGAACTCGACAGGTTTAGAGAAGGATAAATTAGTTTTTGAAATTCAAAATAAAATACTGCGTACTGTTTTTATATTATCTATTTATTTTCCTCTTTCGATTAATCACATGTCATATATATTTATCCTTTTGCTTCGAATATTATTATCTAAAGTACGTTATAAAAATTATTATACTAATTCGAATATTTGATGGCCTCAGATATAAGGTGATTCTGCGTTCTAAAAAGTTATCTAAAAGTAATTAAATAGCTTAAATGTAATTTCTTTAATGTAAAATTTAAGAACTGAGTGATAAATTTTAATATCTTTTGCAAATATTAGCATGTTTCCCTTATTATACACTTGTTTTATAGAACATCTCGAAAAATAATCGTCCCGCATCCTTCACGATGCGTGACCCGTTATGTTCCTCTAAAAATTAACCCGCAAATTTTAATTTCAGTTTGTGTTTGAAGATAATAATAATTTTAACGTATTTATAATTAACAGTTTAATTAACAGGGAAAGCGATTATTTTTAAAGGACTAGTTTAGTAGTACAAGGTAAAATACGCGATGGCTATCCACTTTCCTTCTTATATGGCTTTTTAAAAGAATCTGGGTAAACCAAGACATTCCCGTGTAATGAGTGCCTTTTCACCGAAGGGAAGCGTTATCGATATTCGATGTTATTTTCCTGATTTCATGATCACTCTTGGATTCAGATATAAGTTGTCTCTTTATTTGTGTTATGCAATTGGAAGATTGCAATGATCTTTATGCCTATTCCGCTGTTGAATAATATATCCAATCGGAAATCAAAAACTTTAGCTTTCGGCAGTCGTATCCACACTGCTGCGGATTTGGCCGTTTGTTATATTATTTTAAAATATAACAGACAGCCTGTCAGTTTCATAATCAAAATATAATAGATTTTAAGATTTTTATCGAATAATCGATTTCGAACTTTTGTTTTCTGAAAGTAATTTTGTTCTTAATGCATAAATATACTCTACAATTGAATTATTTGCGTGATACAAGTTGTAGTTTGCTAATGGAATATGAAAAAACAAATATATGTTGGCATCTGTAAGATACAGAAGATTCAAGTATTGTTGAACTTAGCTAACTGTTAAGCTTCCCCAGGTTCGAGTTCCAGTGGGAGTTTCTTGGACACCCCCCGCCGGGGCGCTGTCCAAGGAACTCTCACCCTCCTTCTACTAACACCAATCTCTCGAAAGGACTTCCGGCTTACCGTTTGTTTTTTGCCCCTTTGCCACACGAACACTATACTTTTGCAAACATTCATGCATTCTCCGGGATTCGAACCCGGGCTTATCGGTACCGCAGTCAGTGTCATTTAACATTTTATACCGGCTAAGCGGCATTACGATATAATCGCCGATTTGAAAATTGCCTTTAATTCAGTACAGAAGAGAAATACCCCAGTGTAAAACATAAAATTCGCAAGTTCGCAATTTTTGTTTGCCTCCCCATGCTAATTCATATCACCCCGGCTTGACAAAGAATGGCTTTATTGGCTCTGACTCCAAAGTATAATATAACAATCCTTATAATTATAATTCCGTTTCATGAAAAATCGTTAATCCACTTTTTAAATCGAAAATAATCTTTATTTCGTTTTTAGAAAATTCAGAACAACTCTTTAGAACGATGACAACAACAATCTACTGTTGCCATTCCAAGAACAACAAAAATCGAATAATCTTTTTGTTGCCATTCTCTAAACAACAAAAAATAAATAAAACAATATTAATCAGTATTTAAAGTTTCTGTATAAGTTCAAGCCACAACAGTACTCCCTTCCCAGTAACTAAGTTACGGTACAGTATATACACTTTGAAACAAACTTTTTACAAAAAAAAAAAATATTATTGATGCATGTTAATGCTAATCCCGAAATCGCACAGGGGGTTTTATTGTCCGTCCTGTACGCGACTGTTTTGCAGGACACTTTTTAATTTTAGGAGGTAAGTCTGTTTGAGGTTTGACAGGTTGTCTTATTGACGTTGTTGTTTGCTTCGTAGTAATGTCTGGTGTTTGCAAGAAATACGCAGGCTTTAATCTATCAACAGACACTGTAACATCTTTGTGATTGATTTTTACTGTAAAATATTTTTCTTTTCTGTGAACCACTTGAAAAGGACCATCGTAAGGGGGTTCTAATTGCTTTTTAACTCTATCTTTGCGAATAAACACATGTGATGTTGTTTTCAAGTCTTTAGGGACGAATATTTTTTGGACATATTTATCGGATACTGTTCTTGGTCCAATTTTTTCCATAATTTCTTTTAGCTGCTTGACAAAAATATCAGGTGGTGTAGGAGTTGTGCTATCGTGGAAAAATTCTCCAGGTAATCGTATATTTTGGCCATACACCATTTGAGCAATGGTATATGCAGAGTCTTCCTGCATAGCTGTGCGTAAGCCAAGGAGAACAGTTGGAAGTGTTTCACTCCAGGCCAGGCTATTGTGTGCCATAAGTGCGGTCTTGAGAGATCTATGGAGGCGTTCTACCTTCCCATTTGCTTGGGGGTGGTAAGCCGTTGTATGTTGCAATTTTATTCCACACATTTTTGATAGGTTGTTGAACAACTCTGAACTAAACTGCGTTCCACGATCTGTAACTAGGCGACATGGCGTCCCAAATCTTGAAATCCAATTAGAATAAAATGCTTTAGCAACTGTGTCTGCTGAAATGTTGTTAAGTGGAATCACTTCCATCCAGTTAGAGTACCGGTCAATGCAAGTGAGACAGTAAATATTCCCATTTGATGGTGGCAGGGGTCCAATGATATCAATATGCACATCACAAAATCTTTCTGAAGGCAGTTGAAAATCACCGAAACTTGATTTTGTGTGTCGATTAATTTTACTTTTTTGGCAAGCCATGCAAGATCGAGTCCAAAGTTGTACATCTTTACGGATATTTGGCCAAATAAATTTAGATGTTAAGAGCTTTACAGATGACTTAATACCAGGATGAGCTACGTTATGCATTTGATGAAATATTTTCTTGCGATAACTGTCAGGGATATATGGTCTTATATTATTCGTTGAAGTTTCACACCACAAAGACTTCCCAGAAGGTAGCGGATACTGCTTGAAGTTCAGGGAAATTGCTGATGTCTTCAAATTTTGCAATTCTTTATCCACAATTTGTTCATCTGCAATTTTGTCATAGTCGATCAAAGAAATTTCTTCAATTCTCGATAAAGTATCTGCAACGATGTTGTCTCGACCTTCTATGTGCTGTATATCAGTTGAAAATTGAGAGATGTATTGCAAATGTCTAAGTTGACGAGGTGATGCTTTTTCTGGCTTTTGTTTAAATGCAAAAATTATGGGTTTATGGTCTGTGAATATTTTAAATGTTCTTCCTTCCAGTAAAAACTTGAAGTGTTTGATGGAGAGGTAAATTCCTAGTAACTCTCTATCGTAAGTACTGTAATGCTTTTGTGCTTCGTTTAGTTTTTTGGAATAAAATGCGATAGGTTTCCATCCGTTATCTTCAAATTGTTGAAGTACCGCTCCAATCGCCGAGTCTGAAGCGTCTGTATATAATGACAGAGGTAGTTCATGATTCGGGAATGATAAGAGTGTTGTATTGACTAAATCATCTTTGCATTGCTGAAATTGTTTCTTAGCTTCATCTGTCCACTGGATTTTCCGTTTATCTTTTTTCCGGGCTCCCTTAAGGTAGTCATGTAGGAGAGATTGGTTTTTTGATGCATTTTTTAAATATCGCCGATAAAAATTAATAAGGCCTAAGAATGTTCTGAGTTCATGAATGGTTGTTGGAAGTTTGTAATTAACAATAGTTTGGACTTTTTCAGGTAAAGGTCGTGATCCTTGAGGAGTAATTAAATAACCTAAGAATTCTATTTCTTGTGTGCCAAAGATGGATTTGGAAACGTTAATGCGGAGTCCATAGGCATTTAATCGTTCAAACACTAGCTTCAAATGGATTCTGTGTTGTTCTTCATTAGCAGATGCTATCAGAATGTCATCTAAATATGGGAAAGCGAAATTTAGACCAGAAAGAACTGTATTTATAAATCTTTGAAACGTTGCTGGTGCATTCTTCAAACCAAAACTCATAACATTAAATTCATACAGTCCAAAAGGAGTGATAATAGCAGTTTTGCATCTGTCTTCTTCGGCAATCGGCACTTGATAGTAGGCTTTAAATAAATCTATTTTGGAATAAATATTAGTACCTTTTAAAATATGATGGAAGTCCTCTATCCTAGGAATAGGATATCTATCAGGAACTGTTCTATCGTTTAGCTGTCTATAATCTCCGCATGGGCGAAGAGAACCATCTTTTTTTAGCACCACATGCAGAGGACTTGCCCATTGAGAACTCGAGGGTCTTATTATGTTATTGTCCAACATGAATTGGAACTCTTGCTTAACTACTGCAAGCTTTCGAGGATCCAACTGTCTTGCTTTAGAATGCACAGGTTGACCATGTGTTATGATATGATGTTGAACATTATGTTTTAAACCTGATAAGAATAAATTTGGTTTGCATAAGTCTGGGTATTGTTTTAGAAGAGTATTAAATTTTGTTGAATGGGTTACTGTAACGATATCACTATTTTCACTGATGCAAGCAACTTCACCAGTTACCTTTAGCTGAGTTACTCCATCAATCAGTTTTTTGCCATGTAAATCAATTATTAATTTAAATTTATTAAGGAAATCAGCTCCTAAAATTCCTTTATTAATTTTGGCCACTATAAATGGAAATTGGAATTCACGCCTAAGTCCCAAATCAAGTGTTAACGTTTTTATACCATATGTTTCGATTTCGGTACCATTCGCAGCATACAACTTGAAATCCGCGGATTGTTTGTCTTGTGCTGATGCAGGTAAAATGCTAACATCGGCACCGCTATCCACTAAGAAACGCACTTTCGATTTTTTATCTCTGATAAATAGGCGAAATTGGCGACATTCTGGAACATTATCGGCAGTAGAGCTTGCCGCCTGCCCTACTGCGCATTGTCGTTTCCCTGATTGGATGACCTCTCAGTTGACCAACTGCACGGCTGAGTACATTTATCCTGATGACATTTGTTACCGAAACGGAAATGATAAAAACAATATTTTCCTTTAGGATTAAATCTTTTCCTAGAAGTACTGCGAGATCGTCTGCGAGATGGAGAGTTGTTCCTAAATCGTGGTCTCGATATGTGATGAACAGTCATTTCGGCAATTCGCTGTTCAAGGGATTGAATTTTCATTAACAGTTCTGTATTCGAGCAATTACCAGCTGTTGATACACCAGAAATCTCTTTAGAAGGCGTCATATCTGAAATTTTGTCAGCCATGATCGCCAGCTTGGGTAATTCTTCATCACTAACAAGTATTATATTACGCATAGAATCCGGCAATTTTTCTAACCATAACGTTTTAATTAAATTTTCGGACACATCCGATGTTGCAACAGATTTTAATTTTTGTAATAATTGACTGGGTTTTAAGTTGCCTAAATCGATTCCTGTGAGAAGTTTTTTAATTCTAGTACTTTCGCTTTCTTTAAATAAATCCAGAAGCCTTGTTTTGGATTCCGTATATTTAGTAGCGGAATTACTTGTTACGATATCCCAGATGTTCTCAACATATTTCGGTTCTAACTGTGATACTATATAGTTAAATTTCGTTTCTTCAGAAACAATTCCATTTATCTTAAACTGAGCCTCAACTTGAAAAAACCATATTTCTGGGCGATCCAACCAAAATGGAGGAATTTTGACACTTACCTTACACAGTTCGTGTGCAGGATCTTCCACAGTTTTATCGTTTTCAGACATATTCACTTAAAAATCAAAACTCCAAGTCACCAGTTATTGGCTCTGACTCCAAAGTATAATATAACAATCCTTATAATTATAATTCCGTTTCATGAAAAATCGTTAATCCACTTTTTAAATCGAAAATAATCTTTATTTCGTTTTTAGAAAATTCAGAACAACTCTTTAGAACGATGACAACAACAATCTACTGTTGCCATTCCAAGAACAACAAAAATCGAATAATCTTTTTGTTGCCATTCTCTAAACAACAAAAAATAAATAAAACAATATTAATCAGTATTTAAAGTTTCTGAATAAGTTCAAGCCTCAACAGCTTCTTTTTACTATTACGTGTTTTGAGCTCTCGGAGTTTGTTCCTCAGAATCTTTGCTTGCTAATGAACTTAATTATTTGAGATCAGTTGCCATTAACCGAGGATTTTCTGCCGTATCCGTTGATAAAGCCATTATAAAAGTTTTGTCTTGCCATCCAAGAAGATATATCCGCTGTTAAAAATAGCATTAATAACCTTGTTCTGTTTCCATTTATTATTCTGTCAGTACAAAATTCCACAGATTCCCCAGAAATTCAATTTTCAAGTTACTTTCTCGCCTATCAGTAAGATGCAGGGTTAAATTCTTAAAGATTCTTTTTCTGACTTTAACTGTTGGGGAATTTATAAAATATCTTGTCAGTATGGTTTAAGATAATTGGCCAAACTAAAAGAGCGTTAAAGTTTCGCAAATTTAATCATAAATTTCACTTTTGGTCTGCAAACATTATCCGAAAAGTTTCTTTTATTCGTGAATTGGATTTTCTTAAAGAGTTTTACAGTTACAAAAGTTTACCTTGCTTAGTTGATGACTTCAATTCCAATTCAGTTCTTCCTAATGCTTTTAAAATCGTATTAACTAATTTTTCAATTTTCGTTTCTGTTTCTGCCTACAGATGGCGCTACCTTCTTGTTCGCTTTATTCTTTTTGGATGTAAATACGACTGTGGCTTTCTCTTCGTTGCAGATTTCTTTGCCGCTGATGAAAAGAGACCTGTACCTGTTTGCCCTCGAAATAAATAGACTCAAATCTTCGCTAAACACAAGGTTGTTGCTTTGTCTAATTTTATAAGATATTGTGATAGTTGCGATAATTATTTCTACGTGCCAACAGCGGGAATTGTTGGGTGTTAAGTACCTTAGAAACTTTTAATATTTTGCTCTTATTCTTATGCGAAAGATTCGAGATTTGAATAGGATGCTGATTCGAGAAGTGAGAATTCATCTCACTCGTAGAGGAAAAAATCGACTCGGTGCACTTTTTTTAGAAAGAATTAACGTACTGCGCATCGAGCGACGCGACTCAGTGCACTTTGTTAGAAATAAGTATTCGACTCAATGCACTTTGATAGAAATAAGTAATCTACTCAATGCACCTTTTTTTAGCTTTTTTTAGACTTAAATCAATACTTTCAAATTTAAAGGTCGGCATTTGCCACATTAATAATTTTCTCCGCTACGTAGGCATCAACCTATCTTGGCAAGACTTCGCGTTTTTCTCTTTCGTCTCGTAGTGCGTTTAAAAAACAGTAAAGGTATAAGCTATCTCCGTAATGGTTTTTTTTTAAAGCGCTGAAAAGAGCATTTTGGCAGAACCATTATTTCGGCCCTATTGTGGGTCAAGGTCGAAAAACGCTCTGACGTCCGGAGCCTCCTGCTCAGAATCAACATACGTTGTCGCCGGACAGCCGCGGAACAGCTGGCCGGATCCTGCGGAGGGAAAACGTCATGTATTATGGAGCTGCGATGCTTCAGAGCACAAAGAGGGACTTGCGTATAATTGCGAAGATGATGATGATACAGACTGCACAGTCCTGTAATTTTTCATTTGTTTTGCACCGATTGTTGTTATCTCATTTTCACTATTGTTTTCTAACCCTCACGCTTCTCGGTCATAAATTCTCTCCTAAACGTTTCAATTTGCACTTTCTATTTCTTATTCATTAGTCAGGATTTTATTATTACTTCCTTGTACGGAGTAAGGGAAGTACTTTAATCGAGAAAACTTTTGGACATCATATTTCAATGGACATATCTATTTTGACCGCTACGGAATCCATTTTGACTATTGTGACGTCTTGTACGTACGGACAGAATAAAGAACTTTTTTTTTTCAGAACGGATTAACGGATTATAAAATAGATTAAAAATTTATTTTTTCGTGAAGTCTGCATGTCTGCATATATATCTCGCGTCACTCAAAAACGATCAGCCGTACAATGTTAAATTTTATATCTGAAACTGCTATGCCATCCGATTGTGCGTCTCCTTTTTTTATTGCAATCAGTAGTACTAAAAGTATATATATATATACATATATATATATATATATGTAAGATATAACAAAATACGACAGCTGCTTTAAGAATAATTGGGGACCTCAAAATTAACGATTCTAGATTTGGTGCTCTTCCCCTAAATTCATCTCTTCTTCCAAATTTAAGATCTTTCCATGATTATATAACAATCTAAAATTAACCAATCATAGCTCAGTGTACTTTCTGCATGTATTTGGTATAAATACTCTTGCACAAAAAATTACGTCATTCCTTTCCGTAGATTCCGCCTTGCAAACATCTCTATGCTGCCATGCCCTCCTTTGTTCTTATTCTGAGATGATATAACGTGCAAGTAAAAAATATTGTAATTGCTGATGATCTAGAAATAGACTATCTAATAAGAAATTATTTGAATATGTGCGAAAATAAAGATTGGTGATTTGTCGGAATCCCGTTTCGTCATCTCCGCCTCTGCTTGCTACTCTGCCCTCACGACTACGCATCAAAATTATGACATATATATATAGCCAGGTCAGGGAGGTCGGTTTATATATATATATATACCCTACTTAAAAGTCCATATACTGTCTTTATTTTCGCAGTGTTGGTCGT
The DNA here is from genome assembly GCA_000611955.2 of Stegodyphus mimosarum. Classification (NCBI taxonomy): domain Eukaryota; kingdom Metazoa; phylum Arthropoda; class Arachnida; order Araneae; family Eresidae; genus Stegodyphus; species Stegodyphus mimosarum. The sequence continues at coordinate 556,765 of KK121523.1, forward strand.
AGTCATTACTTCCAGTTACATATTTGTTTCAAATGATGAAAATTCTTATGTTGTGCCAATCGTTTTTTAAAAAAAGTCCGTTTTATACAAACAACAAGATCTAACTTTGAATGAGGTCTCCTGCCTCTTATACTCATATTTGGGAAAGTTTTATAGTCGTTATGAAAATATAAAATTATAAGCAGTTTGACTCCCGTACGACAAAAATTGGCCGGGATCCTGGACTTCAAAGTTTGCATTTTTTTATGTAATTTTCAAGTTGCCTTGAGGGATCAAGTTAAATTTATACGAGGAAATAAGTTTAAATAAAATGCAGCAAAAATGCATATAATTTAATAGGCCGTACAAAGAAGTCATGTGGTGTCCACATTAAAACTTTTCTGAAAAACTTCTACTTTACTTTTTGCACTTATTTCTTGAAAAAATTTCCATTGAATATACTATGACTGTAAGATTTATTTGTTTACATATTGTTAAACAGATGTGCACGCATTTATGTTTCAGGTATGCGCATCATTTTACGCAACACACCCATTGAACAGTCCGAAAATGCCATGCTGCTCTAATATAAGATAACTTTTCCTATTAGATCTCAAAGCCTCCAACTGGCGGCTGACATACGGCCTTCGAAAGAATTTTATGCGGCCCGCAAATACATATTGCGTAAACGATTAACATTATTACGATAAGAATTTGAAGAATGAGATTTTAATGGTTTCGAGACCAATTTTACATTACCTTCGTTACTAAAAACGAGCATGAATAACGCTTTGGAAAATATAGAAATGGAGCTAATTAATTTATATTGTGATATAAATCTTATTCAAAAATTAATAAATTTTATTTGCACTTATCAAATGATAAATAGCCTCAATAGCGAGTTTTGGGGATAATAAGGATAAACGTTTTGTTTGGAAGTACATTTATAGTTTTTTTTTTCATAGTTAAAAATTTATAAATCTACAAAAAAAAAAAAAAAAAACTGAAATGTTTTAGATTATAAATTACGTCTAAAGGGGCTTTTTTTTAACATTTTGTGCGTTACCTTTATTTATTAAATATCGTGTTCTTTGCACTTAAACCCTAAAATTCAATTAAAGAACAATATCGCAAAATAATTTTAAACTGAGCCTACCTTTAGAATTAATTACCTATACACAGTCTCACGCGCTAGAGATAAAAATGTTTTTTTCTGTACAACGCCATTGCTCGGTTTGAAATCTTCGAGTTTATTAATCAAACGTTTGTTAAAGTTTTACAAAATATGAAATCGAAAATAAAACAAATTCCAAATTTAAAATTTGGGATTCCAGATGCCCATATTCGCAGCAGAATTACGTTATTCAAAATTCGATGGCTCTAGATATCGTCATTTTATCTCAATGCGAGAAACATACATACATTTATGCACATTCTTCATTATTTAATTTTTTTAAACATAATACAGGGCTGCAATATTTTGTGGCAACAGTTTGAAAAGTGAACCGAAATTTAATGTTTCCGACGCAAATTCGCAAAACGAAAACAATAGTCCTTCGGGAACAAAGACCCTTTGGACTAAAAAAAGAGAGAGATTTCCGATGAGTATCTACAAATTTAGATACCTTACATTAATTTTCTTCGAATATTACGAACTTTATGAAAACGAAACGCTTTGATATATCGTAGCTGAAAAGTGCAGTAGGGAACATAGAATCCTGTATTTACATGTATTTTCTATATTTATATGATATGTACCTTTTTCGATGCATCATAAAATATATAATAAATAAATGAAAGAAAATACTGTAATGTAATAAATAAGTAAAACAAATATCATTATTTATCCTCAAGTTTTGACTCTCTTGGAAAATTTTCATATATTTCTTTCTAGTTTAAATTAAAAGTAAGATATTTAGAGATTATTTCAATACATAACATTTATTTGAATAAATATTAATTCGAAAATTTTAATATTTGGCTGTCGATACGTTTTAATTACAAACTGGGACAAATAAAATTTTCTTGCAGATACCAACCTTTAGATTTCAGACAGAAAATTAAGTATAATTATAATTTTTTTTCTTTGAGACATTTTTATATGCTTGTTTTGATAAATACCTAGTAATTGTTTTAAATTTTAGTTAACACATTTTGTTTTGTTAATAAACAGATAAAAACTTATCAATTTCTTTTCCTTTTTAACTAATGAAATGAAATTTTTTCGTTGCATCATTTTTATAGGTGTCTTTCGAAAAATACGATTCTACGATTTTCTATCCTTTAGTTTACAAACAAACTTTTTTTTCAAGTTCAAAGGGGCAATTTTCCCAGAAAGACGATTCATTTCGTTTTGGTATTTTGCGCTGAAAATGTCGATTCACTTTAACAAACTGCATAAACGTATATATGTTTCTCGCACTGTGATAAAACAACGGCACATAGAGCCATCGAATGTCGAATAACGTACGGTTCCACCCGAATATGGGCATCTGGAAACACAAATTTCAAATTTGTTTTATTATGTATTTCATATTTTGTAAAACGTTAACAAATTTTTATTAATAAACTCAACGATTTAAAAACGACAATGGCAACACTTTACGAAAAGAAAAAACATTTTTATATCCAGCACGCGAGACTGTGTATCGGAAATTCTAAAGATATGTCCATTTTAAAATTATTCTGCGCTATTGCTGTTGAACTGAATTTTACTGTTGAAGTACGAAGAACATGTTTAATAAATAAAGGTAACACACAAAACGTTAAAAAAAAACGCGACATTAGACAATGTTGCTCTTTTTTTTTTTTAACAAAGATGCAGCATCTTTCATCTTTTATAAGAAATCCTTACACATGTAAGAGGGATATGTTGAAGGGATTCTTCAATAAAAAATAAAATTTTCTGAATACTGTACCTTCAGGTAAATAAAGTGGAGATATCTGTTAACTTGTGATTTGAAAACATACTTCGCTAAATGACTGCAACATTTTAGGGGTCGGAACACATACTAGTCCAATTGACATTTTAACTTGGAACAGTTATCAGAGATTATCAATTGTTTTTACTATGAAAATGGGCAACAGGAACATGAATATTTACAGGAAATTTGTCACAATAAAGAAAAATAAGAAAACCTTCTTTCATCTTCATAATGTCATACACACCTTTTAACGTCTTACTTCTCTTTTGTTGTTATGGAAGTATGGTCTGCGTGTTTTTTTTTTTTTTTTTTTTTT
>KK121523.1:559999-612974 GCA_000611955.2 Stegodyphus mimosarum
GGGTTTTTTTTTTTTTTTTTTTTTGACAAAAAAACAGTTCTGTCAGACGGCGTGCGGCACCATCTGGTGGTCGTAAAAGATGACATCCCACATGTAATTCCATTTTTGAAGTACAATTTAAAGATACATAACAAAATATCTTAGAATATAATTCTAATGTTCATTTTTAGAGATAAGATGGATTGCAGTTTTATTTGGAGAGGTATTCGATAGCAAATTTGTAGACCACTAGGTTTTTTTTTATTATTATTATTAAAAGGAGTCTTGAAAAGACAACTATCCTGTCACCGGAAATTGAACTAGAAACCTTTCAATTAGTTGTACTACCGAACGATTGGGCACATGAAAGGAATACTTTATATTGCTTCAAAAAATTTCTAAGGCAATTTTTTATGCAGTAAATAAATTTGTTCCTGGTTGCTTTGTATTTTGTGAAACTTTGACTGAGCATAATCTTTACAAATTTTATATTTATAAGAATTTTTGACAAAAGCCTGCTCATTTACTTATAATAATCATTCATTTTTGTACAATTCTGAGCCTTTCTTTAAAATTAACTATAACTGAAACTGTAAGCATGGGACTACTAGTAAAAGAAAGAAAGCTGGCAGTATTTTTATTTTCAACTAAGTATAATGTAATATATGTGAAATAAAATGTTAGATTAGATTTCTACTATTAAAACTTCAATATAAAAATGCAGGTAATTTTACTACTGCAATAGCCGTTTCCTTCTATGAATTTTCTTTTAAATGAACCTGCTTCTCTAGGTATGCGGTTAATAGATTATTTAAACGAAACAGTAATAAAATATGCTACACATATCCGCAGACAGAATCTCAGAGAGGGCATCACTGAGTTTTCCTGATTCCTACTTCGACAAGCCTAATAAACTCTACAACTTGATTTCTATAATTTAGGCTTTGGCGATAGTACACTACTTATATCAACTTATGAGGTATCTCGAATTCCTAATACATTTAAAAATATGTATTTGCTTAGTTTATTTTAGTTCCCTTTTACAAAGCTTCCCATTATAACGCTAGTTATAGGATTAAAATTAAATCCGTATAATATATTATACGGATTAAGCGATCGATGAAAGAAATCATACATATATGCAGCAAAGAGAAGAATGGTGCATTTAGAGATATTATTATTCCCAGTGCGTGTTACCAATGCGTTGCTGATGTGACGGAATTTCTGTTTAGCTAACAGATGAAGAGCTAGTACTGAAAACATATTCTTCTGGAGAAAGGAAGGAACTGAATGTTTATAGGTATCGCCCGGCGACGAAGTGGCTAGCGCGTCGCGCAGCTGCATCATAGGTCCGGGGTTCGATCCCCGGGCTGGATAAGCTTGAGTCAGCCCTTTGTCCCTTAAGTGGGTCGATAAAATGAGTACTGAGTTCGCTTGGGACCAAACACCGGGGGCTCTGTGACAAGCTGACCACTTGTCCAGGGCATATGCTGATGCACTCCGGGGCCCAAAAGGTCAAGAAAGCAGAAAAAGGATATTGCAGGCCGTGGCCCCACTGAGTTTTAGTTTTTAGATTGCTCATAGGTTACATTTCTTTCACACAAAAACTGTGTTTAAAAGAATAAATCAAATTATTTTTAGTAATTTTCTTCCCTCTTAAATGTTGAACACACTCGTTTCCACTTCGCAGGTTACTGATTTTTAGAACGTTGGAGCTCGTAACAGTTCAAATCAGCATTGCACTTGTTCAACATCTAACAGATCTGTAATACGTAATTTTTAGTCTTTAACCCAAAGTCTGCTTAGTTATTACCTACAAATGCCATTTTTATCTCGATAATGATTAGTTAATTTTAAAATTCGCGCAAACTAGTATTTTTGAATACATCAAAAAGTTTTTAATCTTTTCAGTTTCGATGAAATCGCTTCCATTTTGATTAGACAATGTTGCCAATCGACGATGAATAAGATCTTTTATTTACCTCCGCTACCATAACACTGTATTGCTGAATGCAACATTAAGTTAATCATTTAAAAGTCATTTTATCTGGATATCTCGATACCATTTTGCAACAAATGTTATTTTGTATAAATTTTAATTCTGTTTTATATATATATTATATTGTGCATAAAAATAAAACTTAATTGTTATGCTAAAGTTTAGTAGTAACATACGTCTCACCAACCTCTTTTATATGCATGCGTATGTTTTACATTTTGTTAAGATGGCAATGTACTTTTTAATATTTTTCTACCTTTCTCTTACACCATTTTATGTTAAAAAAATAAAAGCAGAAACACGTGCTAGAATTTCTAAAACTTAAATAAATTTTTTTGAGTAAAGATTTAATTTTACGAGTTTGCAATATCAGGTATCATTTATTTATGCAATATCAGGTATCATTTATTTATAGCTGAGAAGATAAGCGAAATATCTGCAAGGTTTTTACACTTTTCAAATTTTTTTATATATATTTATTTTTTAGAGTTTTTAATGATATGCACTTTTTGAACCGTTAGAATGAATCTAAAATTTTGCGAAAGGTGTTTTTATTGTTAAATTGCAGATATTTAATTCATAAAGAGGGACATTATTCATAAGGAAAGATTTGAAGAATCCCATGCTGCTTCTAGACGCGTTATTAAATGATAGCCTTTTTTTATTTTACACCGTGCATTTGAAATTTGTGAGGACGTGGTGATCAGAATGCGGTATAACGTAGACGTAGAGTAATAGATTCTGAGTAAAAGACGTTCTAAGAAGGTCAAATAGTTTTATTGTTTTATCCACAACTTCGTAGAAAGTTGATAATAAACATCCCATTATCTCGTTTTCCCCAGTTCCTATTGGACGTAAATTCAATATGGGAAAGGGCCCCTCAAATCCTTGAAGATAATGGGTAGAAGAGCGAGAGCAAAGGGTCGACGGGATGAGGATCGCTGCAACCCCATCTGTCCCTCTCTCCTTCATCGCCTGTGCACCAGAGAAGACGTCCGGCGCGTGCCTGAATTCTGCTCTCAATTGCTCTTCCCCTCTTCCTAGCATAGCTCTGCTTCTTATGTAGTTTATCCATGTTTATGAGATTAGTCATGCCCTTTGCTGCTTTTCTTGGATGATAAGGAAGAATTTTGGACAGCTGGTTCAAATAAAAAGTTTGTTCTCCGAACAGCAGACGCGATCGAACTTCTTGAGTTGTTTCTTCCTAGAAGCCATTGTAGTTTTCTGCGTAACGTCTTTGATGGGAGATCGCCGCTTACCTATTTCTTCGTTTGTTGATTGTAAACAAACGTTTGCAATTTTGAAAGCCTTTTTTTTTTTGTCTGTCTGAGAAATAACTGGAACAATGAATCTTACGCTGGTATGCTTTTTATACATCAGAATGTTGACAAACTGTCAGAGAAGAATTTTCATGTGTTAAATAAAATGAGAACACAGATCAAAAGAAGTTACGCAATCTTATTTATGGTCGATAAATTTAGCCTTTTCCCACATGAGAAATTCCCATTTCAGAAGAATTTTGGTGAATTTTCTAGAAAGGGTTTCAAGCTGTTTCGAATGCATTTCAGTTTGGAAAACCTCAAGCCTATTACATACTGTGGGCATGACAAAGTGTTCATAACATTAACAATAGCATAGCTAGTAGTTTCATAACGTTAGTAGGCATTAGGATTTTTGAAGCAGGAAACACGAAAAATGAGCAATGCCTTCGCCAGGACTCAAACCTGGACCTCTCGAATGCGCACCCAGTGTCTTATAGTTATACCACGGAGACATGCAGAAAGGAATGAGAAAATATCTTATATATATATATATTGCCTGCAAAATATATCATATTATATAAGTAATTCAGAAGTATATTCAACAACCGAAAAGTGTTTATAGTAGTTGGACATATTGATTTTCTAGCAATTTTTCTACTCTATAAGCAAAGACACAAAGCTTCAGGTGCTAAATTTTTATTATTGATTTTGTAATCATAGTAGGATTTGTATCATCCAAAATGAGAAGGAAAGTTAGCATCAAAACTGAGTAATATTTGCAACGACACATAGCCTTAGTTCATATTTTTCATTTGAACTATAAAATGTTATTTTATTACCTATTTGGTTTCTGATCAGGCATACGGGCTAGGGATATAACATTCGGATAATTGAACCCCACGATTCTTGGTAAAGATGCCAGATCAGAAACTTCAAATCTTAGCACTTTTTCTTTTCATTCAAATCATTTGAATTTGAACTTAAAAAATCGTTAATCCTTCTAACCTAAAACTTTGGAAAGATACATTTTTATGAATTTTCGATGGAAAATATTCAGTAGAATCGTCTGTTGAAAAAGAAAGCAGTTACTGCAATCTGAGTGGTGCTTCAATTACAAATATCACGTCGTAGCTTTTAACATGTTAACTGCCAACTGTGAGATAATTCATAGCAGTTTTCTAGCTCTAGATACTCTATAGGGGTATGCTTGTTTGTATACTGCAACAAGTAGAAACAGCTCAAGATGAAAATTACTAAAATTGCCAAAATACCATAAAATATTGTTGCGTAGAAGTAACAGATACGTAGACAAAATTGCAGAGATGGAGAGCACTGGGTGCTAGTGGAAAACATAACGTTTACTTTCTTTTTATCCAAGACATAACAAACTGAATAATGAACACATGAAGGTGGAAACAAATTTGGATAGACAATTCTCGTATTATTTTGAAACAGGCAGTAATGTTGACCATAATGACTTTCTAGCGTCACGTCCGCCGGAAAGTCGTCATGATCAACATTACTACCTGTTTCTCAATAATACGAGAACTGTCTATCTAAAGTTCGTTTCCAGTGACATGTCCGCTGGAAAGTCATCATGGTTAGCGCTTGGAATCTATGATTTAATTGCTGGCCATGGTCCTAACCTGTGCTGATCATGATCAGCAATTGGAATCTATGATTCGATACGCTGCTACATAGTGCAGACTGGTCGGTATTGCAACTCCGCACTTCGCTTTTTTGTTGCGACAACCACTCATTCCTTGCTAGCATTCAGCATGACTTCCACTGGAGATTAATTTCACTTTCGTTTTTTCAGAGCTGTGAAGACGCAAAATAAATACAATTCATGATTGTATTAGAATAGGGTCAAGCGGTTCCAGAAAAGTAATGCCTGATCAAGTTAAAAAGTTAGTTATCAAATCACGAAACTAATCCAGGAAAATGTTAAAGCCTGATTCAGGGGTCCCTGAATGTTTGCCATCACCCATATGTAAAATATTTTATGTACTGGTTACGAATTTTGCATTTGGAATTTGTAAAAAGACATCTCTTTATTAAAAAACTTTCGCGGGATATTTCAGTTTCGTTATGTCAGCATGAATAAAGCCTTAGAAGAGAATTTACTTTTCAGCAGTCAAAAACTTCTGGGCATAGAAATCATTTTCGTATATTCGAATTTATTTGGGCATGGTTTAAAAAAGAAAGAAAGAAAACAATTTCTACGTACTGAATCCAGTAGAAATCAAAAGCATGCTAGCAGAATAACATTCTCATCCAATTTAAGCTTTTTCCTCCAACGAGAATTTTTTATTCGGGTAGGGAATTTTAAACGCGCTTTGACACCACTGCGCCTTCATAAAGAAAGAAAAATTGCATGAAAATGAGGTAATTAAACTAAATTTTTTTCAACTTCTACATAGATATTGGTTTAACAAACCCAAAAGGTATAATCTATTGAATGCAGCAATGTTTCACAAGTCAACAGATACCCTTTCTTTAAAGTCTTAAACGAGGAAGAAAATATAACCTTAATTGATTACAATATACATATGAAGACTCCGAAAGCGTAAGGGTACTTTTATATTTAGTTCTTATATTTTAAGCTTAACTGGAAGTGGTGGACGTGTTAGCTACGTCTTAAATACTTGCGGTGGTAAAGCATCTCATCCATTAAAACAAAAAGCGTAGAATGCGCTTATTTTTTCCATGCATCCTGAAACTCTCCTCCCTCCGAGCACGAAATCTGTCAAGGATGTTTGAGTGTTATCTCTTACTTCATGCTTTTCAATTTTTTTCAGCCACTTGTATTACTTTTTCAAGCTATAGTGTTTCCATTTCTACCCCGAATGCGGGAGCTTTTTCTAGACTTGTATCTGTCGAATCTTGCTGTTCTTGTATACCACCTTTTTTATGTTCTGTTTCCCTCTCTCTTTTTTTTTCTTAATTATCTGACGTTTTTCATTATGTTCCCATTACAAAAATAGTGTTCTAACTGCGAAAGACTCGAACCCCCTCCTTCCTTCCCTTTTCCAGCTAACGCGCATTATAAAAATGATGTCAATTTTTGATGAACACCGTTTCGGGGGGTCTGATATTGATCTTGTTCCACTGCTGCACTTATCGTTTTGTATCGCTGAAAGCAGTGTTAATGCTGTGGTCTTTAAATATAGAACCTATAGTGAAATAGTGATGATGGAACTTATTTTAGTTGCCTAAATTCGGAACGCAGATGCAATAGATATACCAGAAAAGTTTCAGGTTCTTCTTTCGGTGCACAAAGACCCGGTAGTAGTATTTGTTCGAATGTTATACGATGATTTGATTTCCTTAAAATGCCTTTCTTCACACCATACCCGTCTTATGGGCAGTCTAACATTTAAAAAATCTATTAAAAGATTTCATGCTCACCTGAGACCGAGTGGATAAGACTGCTGAATACCGATGGATAGATCCAGATTGGCGACAGGGTGTTTTCGTGAGTGTTCCCATATGTAACGTGAAAGCAAGGCAGTTACCTTTAGCAACTCCTCCATGAAACCGCGCCTGCCCTTAGGCAGATAGCCGTCGCGTGCTTTGCGTTGTGTGACTAAACAAACGGCATAATAATTTAATTAAATTTTACATTAAGCGAAAAAAATATTTACTTTTAATATATACTTTTAAGTTATGGCAGTTAACCCATATTATTGGCTTTTTTCATAAATCACAATTTCATATGCGTGAGAACTCCTTAAGAAATGCAACTTTGTCTTATGTGTACAGCCGTGCTGTAAGCCTAGCATGCTGCTTCAGTATAGAGCTTATAAAGTATTTCTCCCGCCTTCTTAGCATGCCTTCGTGGTGTAATGGCCAGTACACTCGGCGCGTATTCGAGAGGTCCGAAGTTCAAGTCCCGGCGAGGGCATTGCTCATTTTACACGTCTCTTGCTTCAAAAATTCTTGTGTCTGTACAATGGCTCCCGAAATAAAGAGGTGGTGTTTGATGATAGGTCTCCTAATGGCCAGTCGCCCTTTAAAAGGGGAGTACTTAATATTAATTAAATCAGCATTCAAAACAAAAAGAGGAATTTTTTTTTCCTTAAAATACTCTTGCATTTTGGTTGCAGTCAAATGGGTAACAGAAGATTAATGGGCATCAACTGCTATCATTTCTACATAGTAAGTAGAAATTTTGTTTTACCCTGGTGGTTTGTGATATTCACTTTTCTATTGCTCCAAAGTTAACAACTTAATTTTTTTAGACGAGACCCGGTTAACAGAGAATAGATTGTCTATATACGTTTAACAGTTTTCGAGTTGAAAATCTTGGCATACTTTTATGAGGATCCGGTATACATCATAAAAGCTTGTGACATGCATTTCAAATCGAATGTCTTTTGAACATTTTCGTAATCTTTACCGTACATACAAAAACTGTATGTCGAAATGTGGCATGTTCCATTTTCTAAAATATTCTATATTTTAAATGAGAGTTAATTTAATAGTCCAGTATATTAAATATTTATTAGAACTCCGAGGCTAAATCAGTTACATAATTAACATTTTTAACTCAGATTTTTCCGTGTGTTTTATGAAAGACATTTCTTTGTTACACCTTGCTTCAATTAATTCCAGTAAATCAACTCACCGTTAAATCCTAGCTACGGTTCTTTATGAAATATGCTTCTTCCAAGTGTAATTTTTAAATAAAATACAGGGCTATTCATTTCTTTATGAATGAGATCTTTAATTCTTCAAATGATTAAAATGTTTCAACAGCGAGACACCTTTCTTTAGATATGACCTGCGATTTATACTTTCCCTTCGTACATAAAACGCGATTTTTTTTATAATTACAAATCTTGGTGATAACTTCAAAAACAAGATAAAATCGGAGACCATGTTCCCGGTGTCTTAACAGTGAAATTACCTGTTCAAAATTCCTTTATAAGATGTAAGGCAGTGCTTTTCTTGCATAACGGCTTGCACAAATAGGGCGCCGTCTTTCGACGCGTAGCGGGAATTTCAGAATAAAATGCAGAGTTCATCTCTATCGGTATTTTCTTGGCGTGACACTGCTTGTATAGTTGATTGTTGCTTGTATAGCCATAACCGTGCGTTTTGTATATTTTGTGCAATAAAATTTCGATATCGCTTGTCCAATGACAGTTATTTTCTCATTGTTGGTGGCTTCGTATAGTTTCGCGTTTTGTTCGTGTGACAGTCACAAATTCGTGCATTTTGTTCTCTTAGGAGAGTGAAGGTCAGTCCTCACGAGACAAAGATTTTCGAATTTCTGCAGCGAGAGGATTGATAGAACTGCAAAAACATGAAAAATGTGGACGAAAACGTGAAGACATACTAATAATTTCCAATACGTTAAAACACGTGAAAATCAAATTAACTTTTTAATCGATTACTCCTTTTTGGCGGAGCCAGAAAGGTTAAAAAAAATGTAAATGATACATTTCTGCCCTTGGTTGTTCGCCGAGTGGCAGTTTCAACAAAACAAAATACTTCCGCGAGTGGCTGAAAAAAATAATTAAAAATAACCCGAATATCGGCAGATTTCATCTGTTTGTTAATTCAGGTTTTTAGACAAGCAATACACTTGGCAGCAGTACAAAGGAAGAGCTTCTACTCCACCTGGTTGAAGAGTAGAAGAAAACCGTCTACGAAGGGTTTACCTTTTCCTGTGCGATGTGGTAAAGTCCCTTGATGGGAACTGTATACAGTTCACGACTGGCAGAAACTCCGCCTGAACGGCGGCTTGTTCCACGCCGTTTGATGGCGCTGGTGTCACCTTCAGCGGCACTTCTAGCGTATACTCTTACTTCGATAAAGTATAACATATAATCTTAAAAACTTAAGATGAATAACGTATAGTATAAAAAAATACGATATGACTCACTTAGCGTCTCTTTCAGACGCAAAAATAGTGTAAAATAATCGTCAAATTGTCAACGAAATGTTGCACCGTGTATCACTTTGTAAGCGAATCTAGTGACAGTGTTTAAGTTTCCATTTCAATCCCTAATTTTAAAAAAATCTGGTGTGGACACCATATGATTTTCTTGTACGGCCTATTGAATTATACACAATTTGGCTGCACTTCATTTAAACTTCTTTTCTCGATCGAAACAATCAATCGAACTCAATTAACTGATCCCTCAAATAACGTTGAAAATGACATAAAAAATTGCAAATTTTGAAATTAAATATACCAGTCAATTTTTGTCGCCGTGAGTCAAAATTCATGCATTTTTATTTTTTCGTAACCAGTATTAAAATTTTCTCATATATAAGTATAGGAACGAAAGACCGCATTCCCTCAAAAGTTAAATTTCGTTTTTTGTCAAAAAATATTTTTTTTTAATTTGGCATTACCAAAACATATGAAGGATTTCGTTACTTAAAACACTTCTGCAATTCGAAGTCACGATCAAAGATTACCCAAATAAAGGCAAGGTCAGATCAGTACTTTAAGCCGGGCAAGGCGTATATATATATATATATATACACTCATGTCCATAAATTAAGGATAATGCAAAATCAGGCAAAGGAAGAGTTAGAAGCAAAACAAATTTGACTTATTTGTAAAGCTTATTTATTAAACAAAAGGTAAAGAGCAAAAAAATATGCTATATGTTTGATATTATTAAAAAAATTAGCGAGTTGTTCTCCCTGTAGCAAATTACAAAAAAAAAAAAAACCTATTTACAAAAAACCAATATTACATGGCTGGTATGATTGTTAATACATTGTATGTCTCCCAGATGATGCAATACAGTCCGTACAACGCCTAGGCATGTTGAGTATCAAATTATCGATCTGATCTTGGGGAATATTACACCACTCAAAACGCAATGCTCTCCGAAGTTCCGGTAGACATATAGGAGGAGGTTGACGGCTGCAACTCGTCGGCCAAGCATGTCCCACACGTGCTCTAGTGGATTCAAGTCCGGTGAGAATGCTGGCCAGTCCATACGGGTGATATCCTCCGATTGAAGGCATTCGCTTACGATGTTTGCACGGTGAGGACGGGCGTTGTCATCCATAAACACAAATTGTGCGCCCATGGCGCCCCGAAACAAACGTACATGTTGTTCCAGAATGACGTCCCGATAGATTTGGCTTGTCATGGTTCCAATTTGAACATGCAGGTCAGTTCTGGAACCCAGAATAATTCCACCCCAAACGAGCACTCCTGCACCACCGTAACGGTGTCGTTCAATGATGTTTTCTTGGTGGTAACGGGTACCTGGAGCTCTCCATATGAAAGTCCGGCGAGAATCAGATTGCAAGCTAAACCTGGACTCGTCGGAAAACATCACACAAGCCCACTGTTGCGGTGTCCACAATGCATGCTCTCTACTCCAGGCTAACCGCAGGCGACAGTGAGTTGCAGTAAGTGGAACGCATCTGACAGGTCTACGAGCATATAGACCAATCTGCCCTAAGCGTCTGTATACGGTCTGCCTTGAAATTGTCGTACCAGTGGCTGAAGAGAGCTGACGAGACAGGTCTGAGGCTCTGCTCCGCCTGTTTCTTTTGGCAGTAACTGCCAAATACCGGTCCTCATTCGGCGTTGTAACTCTGGGGCGACCTGTGCTGTAACGTCTACTCACATTACCATCATCTTATAATCGTTGCCAAAGCCTAGAGATGACACTCTGGGCAATTCCAAGTTCGTCTGATACTTCCAGTTGGGTACGCCTACATTCCAGACGGCTGATAATTCTACCACGTAAAAAATCATCCAAATGCGTCCTTTGTGTCATAACTATTCGGTTATTGCACTGAAATGCTTATAAAGCGCCTGCGAACAATTTTACTTCTTTGCCTGTATTCCTTATATATCACTCACTCTCTTACACTCTCGTCATTGTGACGTACCATCGGTGTCATCTGGTTACTTCCTGAAATTTACATATGATTCTTGAAGATGTGTGTAGTGACTTTACAGGTGATATATTTATTTTAGTGTTCGATTTCTGCGTGACTCCGAATTATCCTTAATTTATGAACATGAGTGTATTTGGTATAACCGATTGCAATAAAAAAGTAAAGATGCACAACTAAACGTTATAGCAGACCCATATACAAAATTTCAGCGTTCTACAGCTAATCTTTTTTTAATTATGCGAAATACATACGTACGCGCGAAACATCACGAAAAAATCTATTTTGAATCCATTTTGGAATCGGTTTTGGAAAAACAAGTCGTTTATTCTGTCTGTACGTACAGGTGTCAAGCAAAAAAATAGTCAAAATGGATTCGAGGATAGTAAAAATTCGTATTTCCGTTAAAATCTGCTACCCGAATTTTTTCGCGAGTTTAATACTTCCTTTATTTCGTACAAGGATGTAAAAATAATACAGTTATGTTTCCGTACCGGCATTCCAAGAATTAAACCTCAGATAAAACCGGGCACTGTATAATCGCTGTACTCTTAAGCTATTCTTAAATGCAGTGGCATTTATTTGATTAAATCACTGAGGAATATTATCAATGTTAAACGTAATGCTGATAAAATGTAACTGTGTGTTACTCTGCATTTGCTATACAGTGTATAAGTACAATTTATCTCTTTCTGGCATAGCTTAATATTAAACAATGCAAACAAATACATTGTACTTGTAACTGTGCATTATATGTTCAGCTTTAAGCGATCATACAACTGTTAAAACTATGATTCAGTATCAGAAATCTCTGCATGCAGAATGAAACTTGAATGAATGAAACTCTGCTTAACTGGCGCATATATGATGGTGCGCATGCATATTGTCGTGGCAACGTAGTGCTGGTTTGCTTGCATTTTAAATGCTGTATTTCATCTTGACGTTGCCGAAACGGTATAGTGGTTAGGGAAGCTTACTGCGATACTTAAGGGGCCCGGGTTCGAATCCCGGAGAAGGCATGGTTGTGTTCTTCGTCTCTTCATAGGAGGTAACAACTTCATAGGTGGCCCACCTATTTGGTGGTTCCACAATAAAGTGACCACCACTTCCGGTCTTAGTAATGGCCAAGCCTAAGTTGGCTAAGTGCGCCCTAATAGAAAAAAAAATGTATTTCATCGTGTTACGGCTAATGGCAAAAATGATTCATTAATGAAAGAATATGCGTGAATAAATGGGCATTAATCTGTTAAAGAGTATATGTTCCAAATGGAAATATGCCAATAATGCTGTTTAGTATTTTTTTTCTTCATACTAGTTGCATTTTCAGTCTGTCTAGAAGGTAATAAAACGGGAAATGGGATCAAAATTTCTGCAACTAAAGTTGGCAACAGTTGAACAAAGTTTAATCCGCAATAACCTACACTTTACAGGATATAAATATTTCGTCTGTTTTTTTTTTAAAGACACAAATATTTATTCTTCTTTTTCAAACTGAAAGAGCTTACTTATTGAAAAAAGACTCAATTAGAACAAAGATTTCAGCAGTCACTTACATTGCTTAATCTGGAACTCGAAGAACAGAAGCGCTTTCGTAAAGATGTCACACAGTTACTAATTATGTACGTTTCATCTAAAGCTTATTCTGTGATTCATTTCTTCACCATTGGAAAACATTTCCGAAAACTGTCAAATACCAGACGCAGTTGCACAAAATCGTCTACATTTGATATTGTAGTATGTTTCAAGAACGCGTTCTTTAAAGACATTGACGAGTCGTGATTAATTCATTCTTCTAGATGAACATTTCCTAAGATACTGTTTCTGGAAAGAACTTCTTTGGCAACATTAAGTTGTGTTTAAGAAAAATAAAAGTAATGTTAGTCACAAAATAAATGTTCCGCAAAACACGTGTCGGTCGTTAAGCCTTTAACTAATTTCGTACCGATCCATTCTAGCTTTTGGAAAGACCTAACTGTCTTAGTTCCGTACAATTTATATGTTTTGGAATATGTCCAAAATGTGAAGCGAAATCTTCCCGGCCCATACGTTTTCTATGTGACATTTTCATTGTCTGGCTTCCTCAAATTTCAAAATCATGAGATGAAACTGTATAAGATATGTACACTTGTGAGCATTTTGTCACTTGCTGGTATATAAAATATTGCATAGATATTTCTTTCTTTTCCCGTGCGTCGGAGAACTTTTTTCCCTCCTAATTGCAGTAACAAATCTTCTTGCAGATTAAGAAATTTTCTTCATAGCTGGTGTAATTCTAGATGAAATTTCGGGTTTTTCTTGGTATTCATCTTTTAGCTGTCGTTGTTAACATATTAGTAATAATCAGTATAAATAACGAACATTTTATTGAATTTTTTGAATTATTTTAAAAAAAACAGAGGGGTTAGACTACAACATAGGATTATACGTCTCGATATATTTTTAATGATGTTGTAGAAAGCAGTGCTTATCATTCAGGCGAGAATCTAACATTGCAAATTGTGCCAAATGCCATTTTGTGCGATGCGTTTCAACTTTTCGACTGCGTAAACCATATTTCAAACATGTACCATATGTTGACATATGTGTGCACAAACTGGGCACTGCAATTTCCTCAAGTAAAATGATGAAATAGCACCTGTTTACGCTTACACACTGTCTAAATAAAAATTTCAAACTATAATCATTTTTGTTAGTTTGTAAGTAATATATACAGAGTCTACATATGGGGATTATGGAATATTATGTCTTACTATGTAGAGGCATTAGGTTATTTTGAAGAAAGACACGAGAAAAATGTACTGAGCCGTCGCCGGAACTCGAACCTGAACCTCTCGAATATGCACTGAGTGTGCTACGTTGCACCATGTGTCATACTGGAGTAAGGAAGAAACACATTATAACTGTTACGAAGTTTTTTTTAAGTAGTTCTTTTATCATTGCCCCGATAAAGCACTGTAATCAGTTATGACTACCTAAATTACTAACCTGTCAGACTTAAGGTAGTAGCTGAATTCTCCAAACACAAAGATTCACTTGAAATTGAAGAAGCTAATTTTGCAAAACTTACAAAATCTAATTTTTTACACGTCCTCCACTCCCTACACTTATATTTAGCAAAATATTATACTTCTCTTAAAAAATATGATGGGGACGCTACGTGACTTCTTTGACACTTTTTTGACATTTGACCGTTGACATTTTTTGCTGCATATAATTTAAACTTCCTCGAATTATTCTAACATAGTTAACAGATCATTGAAAGCAAATTGAAAATGACATCTGAAATTGCAAATATTGAAAATAAACATCCCTGTGAATTTTTGTCGCCGGGAGTCAAATTTCTAGTATTTTTATTTTTTTCATGTTAAATTTCGTTGTTTTTCCAAAATTAATTTTTTGTAATTGGAATTATATGGCTATGACAAATGGTTGGCAAAATAAAGGCCGAGTAAGAACTTTTAAGATGGATAAGCAGAGCTGGGTATATATATATATATATATAGATATATACATAATTTTGGTACAATTACTTGCAATTAAAAAGGGAGCTGCACTAGAGGGAGCACAACTAGATGTTATAGCAGGCCACGTACAAAATTTCAGCTAATCGGTTTCGAATTATGTAAGATAAATATCTACGTACGCAGAGACGTTGCGAAAAAATCCATTCTATATCTGTTTTGGAAGAAAAGAGTACTTTATTCTGTCTGCACGTACAGACATCGTGTAAAAAATAGTTAAAATGGATTCTGGAACAGTCAAAAATGGATATTTCCGTTGAGATATGGTACCCGAAATATTTCGCGATTACAATACTTCCTGAACTGTGTACAAGGAAGTGAAAATAAAACACAAGAAAGTTGACTCCCTTACAATAAAAACTGACCGAGACGTTTAATTGCAAACTTGCTATTTCTCAAATCATTTTTAATTTACAGTGAGGGGGCGGTTAGTAAATGCATCAGAAAAATTCGATTTTTCTTCCTTAAAATGCCATTCGATTGTATTCTTTTGTGATTTAGTAGCGTCTTTAGTTTATATTTTTGTTACGTTTGGTATGCCGAAAGAATTTTTGCTCAAGTAATTGAAAAGTTGTTAAAGTCTAAAAGTACGTTATTGAATTGTTATTGTCATGAAGTTTTATGACATTAGAATCATAATCTAATAATTGTACAAAAATTCTCTAAGCGGAAAATTTCATATTTCATTTTTAATAACTGCAAATAATATTACAAGTTAGATACGTGACAATACTGAAGCCGGCCAGAGTTTTTTTAGAATACGAGTCTTATGAGACAGTAATCGCAAACTGGTTGCCCGCCCAAACAAATTTTAAAACATTTCAAGCATGTATTTGTTGCAAATATTTCAAGATTTTAGTTATTTGAAGTCCGAGTTTAAATTATTTTCATTTCCATTAAAAACGAGTATGAATATCGCGCCAGAAAATCTGTAAATGGAGCTACTAGGTGACATGAATCTTATTCAAAGATTTGAAAGATTTTATAAACTTTCATTCATACTTGTCAAAAACTAAATATGCTCAACTACGAATTTTTGCATTAAGAATAATGGCTTTAGTTTGGGAAACATTGAAATATTGAAAAACTGAGAATACATTTATATGTAAACAGCTTTTTGTTTCATTTTAAAATTGATAAAAAATCTGATGTGGTCACCACGTGACTTTCTTGTTATTAATTATGCACATTTTACGAGCTATTAAATTATGCACATTTCGAGCTGCATTTCATTTACACTTAATTCCCCGAATTTCATTAGAGATATATTTCTCATTCAATTCATTCAGTGCTCACTTCGCGGCAAGGAGATAAGTACATTTTTACAATTAAAATTAGAGTTTAAATTATTTAAAATTAGGCAAAGAGAGAGATTTTTCGGTGCACGAAAATTTTGATCCCAACCAGCAAAAAGACACTGAAGTTGGTGCAGAAACTGACTTGATACAGTATGCTGCTAAGTTTCAAACGCAAACAAATGGCGGCGTCATTAGGCTTAGTGTAATTTTAAAACTTGATAATTCTGCAAGTATTGTATGCAAATTTGGTAAATAAAAACTTTAACCGGAACCAAAGTGATAAGTCATAAAACTCTTAACCGGAACATAAAAACAACATAATTCAATCATTTTAAAGCAAAATATGCACAATTTACCAGCATGTAAGAATACAGAAACTTAGTTCACCGATCCGGGTCACAGAGTAGCTATATATATATATATATAACCGAGCGAAGTAAAAGAGGGGGTATATATATATATATTATACACTTTTGGGGCGGTCTATTGCAACAAAAAAGGGAGATGCACATCTACATGTTATAGTAGTTCTATATACAAAATTTCAACGCTCTAAGACTACTCGTTTTTGAGTTATGCCAGATACATACATACGTACGTATACGCGCATACGTACAGATGTCACGAAATAATCTCTTCTGAATCCATTTTAAATCCATTTCACTATCCATTTTGGGAAAAAAAGTCCTTTATTCTGTCCATACGTACAGATGTAACGCAAAACCATCGTTCAAATGGAATCGACAGCGGTCGAAATGGATATTTTAATTGAAATACGATACTCGACGTTTTTCACGATTACAGTACTACCTTTGCTTCGTACAAGAAAGTAAAAAGAACCCGTTTGACCGATGAGCATCTGCAATCTTTGATAAAGATAATTTCTGATTATAACAAATGTACGTATTTATACTTACGTGTGGAAGAGAAGTTTAATAAATAAGGGAAAAGAAGACTATTCTCAAACTTTGTTCCGCTTGGAAAATATTTCATATAATATATATAAACTATTTTTCCTTATTTATTTTAATAAATAAGGCAAAAGAAGACTATTCTCAAACTTTGTTCCACTTGGAAACTTCTCTCTGAAAACTTCATAATTTGTATATTTTTAATTTAACTTACGTTATTCAGTGATTAATTAACTATTGAAGCTATTTAACGTAAATGTCAGTCTGAAAATCTAATATTTAGCTGTTAATGTATTTTAATTAAAAAATGCAATCAACAAAGATGTCTTACCAGACTTCAAATAGAAAATAAATATATACATTTGGATTTTTTTCACTTGCGATATGATTATTATTAGTAGCAGTACTGTTTATGGTTGTTTTGATAAATACCTGATAAGCGAAATTTAAATTTATTTTTAAAATGCTTTATTTTATTAATAATTTTTTTTTATTTTCTTAAAAAACATTCGGCCGCTGCTATAAGATTCTGTGAGTACGATCTGCATTTTGAAATATATATATATTATTAATAAGATACTTCTCCCGCCCTCCTGGTGTAATGATCAGCACAGTCGGCGCGTATTCGAGAGGTCCGAGGTTCGAGTTCCGGCGAAGGCACTGCTCATTTTTCGTGACTCCTGCTTCAAAAAAATCCTAATGTCTTTACAAGGTTTCCCAGTAAAATAGAAATGCTCCTCATTTAATCTCTTAACATCAAAAAACTTTTTCTAAACTGATATTTCATTTTTAGTTACGTATAAACGAAAACATTTCGTTGTTCAATTTATGTACGGTTCCTGAATATGATCCTACAATTTAAAAGCAAATATTTCGGTTGTTTTTATGGTTCTGGGATCAAACTTTTTGTCTTTTATTAGTTCCTTGTAGGAAGTATTGTAATCGCAAAAAATATCGTTTATCAGATTTCAACGGAAATATCCTTTTTGATTGTTCTCGAATCCATGACTATTTTTTGCGTGACATCTGTACGTTTCAAAATCGCTGAAACAACCTTGTATTTGATGTACATTTGCTAAAACACTCAATCCATTTCGAGGACAGCTAAAAGTATCTCCTCATCAGGAGAACAAAATTTCTAGAAAGGGTAAGCAACCTCAGTAAATTCAATTTTCAAGTCAGTTTCTTCCCTATCAATAAGACTCACGGTTCGACTCTAAAAGATTGCGTTTCTGACTTTAATTCTTGGGAAATTTATAGTATATCGTGTCAGTGTGGCTTGAGATATATTGGCCAAACAAAAAGAGCGTTAAAGTTTCGTATCAGGAAACATGTATCTTATGTCCGAAAGGGCGAAATTAACAACTCTCCGATAGCGTATCATAGTTGGAAATTTAATCATAATTTTGACTCTGGATCTGCAAAAATTATCCAAAAAGCTTCTTCCGTTGGTGAATTGGATTTTCTTGAAGCTTTTCATATTCACAAAGATTTAGCATGTTTAGTGAATGATTTTTTAAGTCCAATCCAGTCCTTCCTAACGCTTTTAAAATTCTATTAACATAATTCTTGGTTATTATTTTGGCCGATAGATGGCGTTGCCTTCTAGCGCACGGTACTACCCGAGGGTATAAAAAGCTGTTACTGAGGTTGCTTCCCCTTTCTAGATATTTCATTCTCCTGATGAGGAGGGATCTGTAGCTGCCCTCGAAATCGATTGAGTGTTTTAATAAATGTACGCCAAATACAAGGTTGTTCCAGCGATTTTGATTGTCACATTGGCGTGTTACTCTTCTATTCTAATCTGTACGTTTGTACAGAATAAAGGACGATTTTTTCCAAAATGGATAATAAAAAGGATTTTGTTTTAATTTTACACTGCGAAAACAATAATATTTTCATTATTTAAAACACTTCTGTAATTGGAAATATATGACTGGGAGGTGCACTACTAGATGTTGTAGCAGTGCCATATGCAAAATTTCATAGTTCTATGGCTAAACATTTTAGAGTTATGCGAGATACATACATGTGGACGTCCGTACGGACGTCATAAAAAATTCATTTTTAATCCACTTTACAATCCGTTTTCAAGAAAAAAAACGCCCCTTATTCTGTCCGTACGTACAGACATCACGCAAAAAATAATCAAAATGGATTCGAGAACGATCAAAAAGGGTATTTGCGCTGAAATCTGGTAACCGAAATTTTTTGATTACAATACTTCCTTTAGTAACTAGTAAACCGTTAAATATATCTCTTAACAAACGATGATTTTGAAGTAAGTAGGTATTCATGTCTTAGGACTGTATTTTTTTAAATCAACCGTTGGTTCTGTTCGGAAGAGTCCTTTATTCTGTCCGCACGTATAGAGATCATGCAAAAAAATGGCCAGAATGGATACGGAATCAATCAAAATGAATATTTCCGTTGAAATCTAGTAACCGAATTTTTTTTGCGTTTTGCAATGCTTCCTTGCTTTGTACAACGAAGTAAAAAATGCTCTCTATCCGGGCGTAGACCCCAAGCTCCAACGAGTACTTCAGCTAGTATCATATGCAAAAAGATTAGATTGCGAAATCTTTGCAGAGAAATGTTTTTACAGTATTTAATGGAAGGCTATGCAGCATTAGCTGCTTATAAATGATGCCACAAAACGCTAGGCGGAAAAATGAATCCTTGTTTCCTTGTTTTAATCCTCTGAGCGTCACCGACCTTCTCTAAGAAAGTCCAAATTTCCAAAATTACCATGAGAAAGAAGTATTTTCTTTATTTTAATGTCAAAATACCCCTTACTTTATACCTGGATTTGTGTACTTTATATAAAGCAATGATTCACAATAAATTATAAATAAGAAAAACTTTCCATATAACATCTCCAAGGAACAGAAATTCAATTTAAAATCATCATCAAAAAGGAATTGTTAGAATTTTAAAAAAGAATTTTTAACTTTCAGTTTTATGGATTATTTCATTTTTAGTCTTCTCATGACTTTTCAAATTTGTTCTTAAATTTACTTTTGTTTTTACTTTCGTATTTGCAATAAAAAGAGAGTGTAGGGGATATGTCTACTAAAGTAAGCATCTCGTTCAGATTAATTGTGTTCTTAATGAGAAATTTTAATTATAAAGATTATTTGCTTTTAACAGGATTCTTTAAGTGGATGTATATCTTTATTTTGATTGAGTATCAATTGTGAATTATGTTTTGAATGTAGCAAATAATTTGATGCTTACTTGGAAGTAACAAGAAACACTCTCGCTTATTTTAGTATTGTTAATTGATGGTAGATTGGTTTATTCCCTTGATAAGTCGATTAATCTGCTATCAATGGCAATAACTGGTTTTTCAAGACTTAAATAAGTTTCACTTTTGATGTTGGCGTTTTTGCGATTTAAGGTTTTTCTTAACTGTTTTTAAAACAAAGGAGGACTAAAAAATTCTTTTTAAATTCTTTTTTAAAACTCTGAGAATTCCTTGGATGATTTTAAATTGAATTTCTGTTCCTTGGAAATGTTACATGGAAAGTTTTTCTTATTTATAATTTATTGTGAATTATTGCTTTATTACTTTGCAGCTAAAGCGAAAATCTTGGGCTTATTAATTTACTTTTAATTACTTTTATGTTGAATTTATATATATACCTCATAAATGCTGATAATATCATATACGGTTGATAAGGAAAAAAAAAGTGCTATTAGGAGTATCTCCGCTTTCATCAGTTCGCAAAAGTAAGATTGTGTTGTTGATATGGTAGTTGTAGATGCTAATTATATAAATATAATGACATACTGTAACAGTGTAAAATGAGAACCAAAAAATGATTATACTTTTCACTGAACTGAGTATAATAATGAATTAAACTTTATGCTTAACAAAATTTTATTTTCTGAGTTTTCGTAAGAAATTAGAGCAATTTGTTTTCCGCGTGTTAAACTAGGAATTATTTTTAGTTATGAAGTAGTGAAGGCTTGTTATGCACATCTCTTTGTAGGAAGGTTATGCCTATTACCATACTCGATTGAAAACAATTCCGTTTAAAACATGTTTACCGAGACAGACATAACCCGGAAATATTTTGACTTGTGTCTGGCTGCTGCTTCCTTCTGTATTCATCCTCCAGACAACCGCGAAAAACTCAAAATGAATGAACGCGTATTTACTCTTAACTTCTTCTGAACCATGGGTTTTATTTAGAACTCTAACGAATTTTAAACTTGCTTAATGCCTTGCCCGACACAACAAGTCTTTTGTCAGCAGTGAATTTGCTTTCTTTTAAATCAGTCTTTCCGAAACGTTTTTATGCAATGCTCCACCTAAGCCTTTCTAAAATTCTTATTGCCCCCTAACATTTCTTATGCCCCCTTAATTAAAACTAAAAATAATATAAACAGGAATAAACGTAGACTAAAAATGTATTTTTAAACATGGCTTCGCAAAAAAAGCATATTTTTTCATTTCTCTGGAGGATGATGCTTCTACAACTGAAATTAATAAAAATTACCAATTTTTACGTACCATTTATTAAACACTTATATTTATACAATGTGTATATTTTTTAAGCAATGAGGCTTTTACGACAAGTGTCGGACGCTTATTTTAAATTATCACCAAAGGTGAATGTTGAGCGTTACTGCGAAACACCGCGGAAACTGAAATCCCGGCACTGTGGATTTCGCGCCATTCAAATCAAATAGCGAGAAATGCATAGTGCCGGACCAGTGTAACCAGTAGTTGAACTCTAACGTCTAACAATGAATTTACGGCTGCAGATGGGCGGACAGAAGTTACTTATACTGGATTTTTACTCAGCTCGAGAAGCTAGTGAGAGTCTCCATACAGTATATTAAACTCTGGGTGAGTCTATTTTCGAATTGTCCCCGTTAACAATCAAATTGCCAATACAAATAATTGTAAATACATAACTTAAAAAATAAAAATTGCATCAAAATATGAAAAAAATTTAAAATATGGTTTATTAGATGAGTGCTGTGTTATTTTTTCATAATTAGTCCAGGGGCAATTTGCAAGGTCTTTAATTTCGTTTTGCCAGTTTGCGTTTTTTCACTATAAATGTCGGTTCACTTTTCAAATTGTTGCCACCAAATAGTAGCCCTGGACTATATTTAAAGAAATTAAAAAATGAAGAATCTGCATAAATGTATGTATGTTCCTCGCAATGTGATAAAACGACGGTATCTAGAGCCATCAGATTTTGAATAACGTACGTTTCCACCCGAATATGGGCATCTGGAAGCCCAAATTTGGAATTTGTTTTATTATCCATTTCATATTTTTTAACACTTTAACGAATTTTTGATTAGCAAACACAACGATTTCAAAGCGAGCAATGGCAACACTGTACGGAAAAAAAATACATTTTTATCTCCATCCCGCGAGACTGTGTATCGGAAATTCTAAAGATATTCTCATTTTAAAATTATTTTGCTATATTGCTATTGAACTTATAAGGTATATCTCCCACATTCTTAGCGTGCCTTCGTGGTGTAATGGTCAGCACACTGAGCCGGTATTTCAGAGGTCCGTGGTTCGATTCCCGGCGAAGGAGCCGCTAATTTTTCATGTCTCTTGTTCCAAAGAAAAAACCTAATGTCTCTACACTGGCGCCCGAACTAAAAAAGGGTTGTGGATGATGACTCTCCACACCCAGGATTTGGCGACTAGGTCCCCTAAAACCCTAGTCGCCCTTTAAAAAGGGGAGTATATAAGGTATATCTCCCACATTCTTAGCGTGCCTTCGTGGTGTAATGGTCAACACACTGAGCCGGTATTTCAGAGGTCCGTGGTTCGATTCCCGGCGAAGGCAATGCCTGTTTTTCATCTCTCCTGCTTATAATTAACCTAATAACTCTACAAACTGAGTTTTATGGTTTAAGTGCGAACAACATGATATTTAATGAATAAAAGTAACCCACAAAACGTTAAAAATAAAACGCCTCTTTGGGCGTAATGTAAAATCTAAAAGCTTTCAGATTTTTTTATTGTTTTTAAATTTTACAAATATAAATAAATTTTCAAAAACAAAATCGCTAAATCTAGTAACAAAACAGAAGTTCAGTTTTAGTTATCGTGATGCCTTTTGTTCTCGATGCATTCATGCAATTTTTTAATGTGTGGCATAAAATCGGTTAATTTAATTTTAAATCATTTTCTTTCAAAAATTATCAGCCTGTTTCTTGTTTTCTGTAGTAAATTACTGATTTGATGGAAGCCTGCTTCTATTAGATAAGAAGAGGGGAAATCAGTATTTCAGAGACAGTCTTTTTCCCAGTTTAGGTTACAGTAATGGTTTTTTGGTTATATTTTCTTGCGTCTTTATATTGCATAAAAATGATATATTTAGAAATATATTATTGATTTAAAAATATGTTAAGTAATTTTGTATATTTTACTATCATATACTCGTACATTTGATAGGACTACCTCCTTGCTATATGATACAACCTTATATCAATAAACTGCTATGATTCCTATAGATACTATCCATGAGATTGCCATGATCATTACTGACCCCCTTTAAAATTTCATCACCGCAGGGGTTAATTACCGACTACATTGAGAACAGCTGCTCTAGAGGAATGCTTTTAATTAGCGTACTCATTTTTCAAACTTCTTTTGAGTTTCTTAAGCTGAAGTTCTTTCTACTAGTGCCGAGCATCACTTTTATCATGTGGGTGTTTGTTTAGGCGCTTCTTTTGAGCTGTATTAAATGGAAGCATTAATCCCTTTGCTTCTCCAATAGACGCTTATGTAATTCGGACTTGTTTGCTTTTTAATTGCTCTTTGTTTCTCAACACCTCTTGGAGTTTTTTTAACTATACACATATTTTCCAGTCTGCAGTATTATCTTATCTTTTTATGACTAGTCATACTAGTCATCGATATCATTCAATAATGCCTAAATCTTTTATTTATCTTACTTATTATGAAACGGCTTTGCTTAATGCAGCATTAATTTAAACACTTAGAAAGCCATTTTATCTAAATTTTGAAACAACTTTTTTTTATACCATGACCGTCATAAATGCATTGAATCCTGTATTAGGTCGAATGCAAAAATTTTAATACTATTTATTACACTAGCTTCTGCATTAAAAATATAATCTGCTGTTTTCACTAATCTCATTTGTCTGACCTAATCAGAATAAGCTCTTGAATTTTATTGTGGCAGGGAGTGAGTGCAGTACTGTTTCTGTAGTTGATATGAGCTTTGAGGACCGTATAAGTAAGTGACAGTACGAATTTGCCGAGCTCCACCCCACTTTTGAAGGAGAGCTCCTCCGAGGCGGATCCAAGAGTCTTCTGCTTCTTCCCTACCACCAAAGTACTCAAGAAGACTTTCAGCTCAACGTATATTTTCAGTCCCCCATGCCTCACAGATATCATATATTTACAAATATACCTTCTCCAGGATTCGAACTCGGGGCCTTCGAAACGGTAACTGAGTGTCACAAACCACTATCTCGTCTGGGCGGCGAAACAAAATCTAATGATGACCGTGATTTGGTTTATTTGATTACGGCAAAGGAAACTAGGGCTATCTGCCTAAGGGGAGGGATGCTTTCATGGAGGGATTTCTAAGGAAAACTGGCTCGTATACACGTTACACATAATGATGATGAGTTTTGTAGTAATATAAGGATTGCAGGCCTGTTTTTGCATTTCTTCTTTTTTAATATTTTCCAAGGGTAATGTATATTTATTTTCTGTTTGTGAAATTTTACCTTCAAAAAGAAACGCAGACCTTTTCAAACTGAAATTCTTATACTGAGTTTTAATTTTATTCGACAGTAAAGATTTAATTTTATGGGCTAGCAAGAGTGTATATTACTTTATTTCGCAAAACATTTTAAAAATTCAGTATTTACATGGTACCCTGTTGATCATCGATACCATCGATTTATGAATATCATCGATTTATGACAAAGTTAGATACCATGGATTTATGAAATTTGAAGCAGATCTGGCTCATATTACGTAGTCGTTCCTGCAGAATTCTGAAAGAACTGTTGCCTCGTTATTTAATAAACAATTATTGTTTCACCCGCTTCTATGTTCTTCGCTTTTACAAAGGCTTTTATCGATTTCAACTATTTTACTACACGCTCAGATTTTGCCGAAAGCTCTGGTCTGAACGTTATGTGTACACATTTCTAGCAGGTAATTGTTGCAGTATAATACATTTTTGTCAGCCATTTCATCGGATCATACTGCGTTCAATTAATGAACCTTTTTTTAATGGGAGGATCTCATAAATTTCAAAATAATTCACTACTTGCTGTTGTGTAAAAAGCAGATCTCAAATTGGAATCTCTTTTCTTTTCAAAACTCAAGAAAAATACAGCAATAACAGTTAATTCATATACCTGTTCATGAAAACGAAAAGCGGTTGATTGAAAATCCATCAAGGTTGCATCAAACGAAAGTGCAGATAGCATGAGATAATATTCACATTTCAAAATCACGTGATCTGGTTATTACCTCACGTTTATCCATAACTGGAGCTAAATTGCCCTGCTTGGCGTCTATCTCACGTCCGACAGGATAATATGCAATCATAAGAACCAAAAATTCATAACAAACTATTTAAACCCATACCAAAGTTTATGACGCTGAAATGAAAGCAGATTTTTCAGAAAAGACATCTATGCGAAAACCAGCTACATCCCAAAGGAGTTCCGATATATCAGGGCCACAGTATGGTTGCAAGATATTAATGGATAGTAGCGCCACACCGGCGGGTACTCCTGAAGTACCGGCACAAGAAAGATCTCATGGTATTAAATCCGAAGACCCAGATGTCCAGTCTGTTCTATGAATGTTTCTGACGAGTTTTGACTTACATATACTGCCACATATGGTCCTTGTCGCAGTATGATGTTGAAAGAGATATTTATTACTGTTTTCACTGAATTGCGAAATCAGCTAACTTTCTACTATTCCAAGAAAATCTTTCCAAAGATTCAGACATGTCTATCCTATAAGAAAAGGTAAATATAGTAAACCTTTGAGAGATATTGCGTGAGGTACTTTATGAATAGTGTAATAAAATTTAACATCATTTTGCTTAATTTATTTTTTATGTATTTTTAAAAAGCTTCATGACATTATTGAACAACCCTGAGAACAATTATTGAACAATAAAGAGATATTTATTACTGTTTTCACTGAATTTTGCAATCAGCTAACTTTCTACTATTCCAAGAAAATCTTTCCAAAGATTCAGACATGTCTACCCTATAAGAAAAGGTAAATATATTAAACCTTTGAGAAATATTGGGTGGGGTACTTTATGGATAGTGTAACAAAATTTAATATCTTTTTTCTTAGTTTATTTTTTATGTATTTTTAAAAAGCTTCATGACATTATTGAACAACCCTCTATTTTTTAATCCGATATATTTTCAGTTACTCAGAAACTTTTTTTAAGTTATCCTCAAATCTAAACCAAAAAGTCTTAATTATTTATTTATTTTGATAACGGCAAAGCGCGCGAAAGCTATCTGCCTAAAGGAAGGAATGCGTTCCTGGAGGACATTTTAAGGAAAACTGCCTTGTATTCATATTACGCAATGAGAAAACTACAAAATTTCCGCAGACAGTCTATTAACTGGGATTTCGATCAAGTCAAACTGCGAGTATTTAGCGAATTTACCGCTTTACCAATTCTTAGTAGGCTGCTAAATGGAGAAAGCCTAATTTAATCAAACCTTTATCTATATATCATTACTCACGTTTATAGTGATATCTCTGTAGATTAAGTCAGAATATATGCCTTGTAGTTTGCTTTATCGGTACGTCAATCTAATGAATCACGTGCACATATTTGCATTCTTCATACGGAGGTCATCTGATCTGCCACGTTTCTGAATTGCTAAAGAGGGAGCAGTAAAATCGAATCACAATATCATTATTTAAAAAAGCCCTGCTTATAAACTGTATGAAATTCGTGTATGTTTTAGTTATCGTTTCAAATGATAGGATACTTACAACTAAATGCATTCGTCGGGAATTGAACAAAGCCTTCTGCCATTTAGCCGTTTCATCACCGAAAACGTAGTGAGGTTGCACCGAGGGGGGGGGGAGGATCGACCGAATTACACTTGCGAGAAAGGGAAAGCTGCTTCCCAGTTTTAAAAAAACGGAAAAATTTAAGTATCTATTAAACTATCAGCTGTCTTTTGATTTGTTATTGTTCGCCAGAAATGTTTCGTCAGTTTTCTCATAAATCTGTAGCCAGTTTTTCAGGAACTCCTCATTCACTCCTGATGAATGGCACGAAAAGAAAGCTTTTAATATCAATGTAGCTAAATAAAATTCATTTCCTACTATACATTTTAAAATCTGCTCTATTGTTGGGAACTGTCTGCAGACACGACGGGGGTTGGGAGATATAGTGGTTAAGAAACCAGAACTTAGTTTTCTTTTCAAAATCACGTGACCTGGATATTTAAAGAGCAATGCATTTTTACTTTCTCTTGATTTGTAGGTTAAGGCATTCCTTCGCCGAACCCATCCGATTGTTCTTCGGTGATTAATGGATGATTCGCAAGTCAAAATGTATCCAGGTCTGCATCTGCGGCTCTGAAATGTATGTCTTAAATTTTCATGTACTATACGTGATATGCATTATGCTCATGTAAAACTTTCTACTAAATAGATGAGAAGAGAATATAATACATTATCTTCTTTGAGAATTTTTTCCCTTGTTTTTACTTCCTTATTTCTCCGTTCCCGAATCCATTTTGACTGTTTTTTGCGTGACATCTGTACGTACGGGCAGAATAAAGGACTCTTTTTCCCAAAATGGATTTTTTACTGACTTCTGCGAGTACATAGTAAGTACGTACGTATGTATCTTACGTAACTCAGAAACGATTAGCCGTTGAACGTCGAAATTTTGAATGTGGGGCTGCTATAATATCCATTTTATTGCAATACTGACTGCAACAAGAATATATGATATATATATATATATATATAAAATACATACACACACACACACACATATATATATAATGTCTATATATGTATACTCGCCCTCTTACCTGACTTAAATGTCTTTACTCGGCCTTTGTTTTCGCAATCGTTGGTCGTAATGATATACTTCTAGTTAAAGAAATGTTTTAAATGACGAAAATGTTAATGTTTTTCAAATGTAAAATTTAAAAAAAAATTCATTTTAAACAAATAACGAAATCTAACTTCCCGGGGTTCTTAGGATTTGGTAAAGTTTTATAGTCGTTGTGAAAAAATAAATTTATAAGAAGTTTGACTGCCGTGCAACAAAATTTTTGACTTATGGGGTATTTAATTTCAAAATTTGCAATTTTTTTTTGTCATTTGCAACTTGCCTCAAGACAGCACTCGAAGTCAGATAGCCCTCGCGAGCTTTGCCATAATCAAATAAACCAAACTAAACTTACTTAAAGAAGCAGTGATTTTCTTTGCTCGTAGGTTATTGTCTGTTACTTATGGCGACTAAGAAAGACATAAATGTGTTGCCTAAAAATCTTCTGCAGAAAGATGTTTTTCATTTTATAAAATACAGAAACGTCTTTTATCTAAAAGGAGGGGTGCTTTCATGGAAAATATGAGTGTCATCGTTACGTTGCACGTAAAAAATGCAACAGAAATACCCATGCAGCGAGCCTGTTTGTTCGAATGGGGTCGAACTACTACAAGATAAAATGGTATTCTCTTTTTTCCATATATTTATTTCTTACCTTTCATCTGTGAATTTGTAACTTCATTTTATTTTTGTGTTGTGTTGCTGAAGAAGGTATTTCTTCCGCCTTCTTAGCATGCCTTCGTGGTGTAGTGGTCTGCACACTCGGCGCGTATTCGAGCGGTCCGTGGTTCAAGTACCGGTGAGGGCATCGCTCATGTCTTCGATTTCCTTCTTTCGAAAAATTCTAAAAGGATTCTACAGTGGCGCTCGAACTAAAACAAAGGAGGTGAATGATGATTCTCCACCAGGATTTGACGATTGGGTCCCCTAACCCCAGTCTCCCTTTAAAAGGGGACAGTATATAAGGTATTTCTGCCGCCTTTTTAGCATGCCTTCGTGGTGTAGTGGTTAGCATACTCGGCGAGTATTCGAGAGGTCCGTGGCTGGAGTCCCGGCGAAGGCAGTGCTCATTTTTCATGATTTTTACTTCTAAATAACCTTAATGTTGTATTTGTTTGTTTTTATACTTATCTCTGTGAGCCTTTGTAATACTATGCGGTGCACAAGGAGCTTATTCTTAAAATAAAAAAAGAGGTACTACTTTCAAGCGATATAATCCACTCGGCACTATCCATATGGAAAGGTATATTCGCACAGCAGATGAAATCTCTATCAGCTTCTACCGCTTTCAACGCCGTTGCTTCTTCTCAAACTCGAAATAATTGCATTTAACAGATTGCGTTGACACGAGAAATTCAGGGAAAAACGAGAAATGATTAGATAAAATAAGAACTGTAGTTAATAACAATAAGGCCAAATATTTACTTCTCTTGTTTTTTGCTAATGGTGCATAAAATGAGAAAATTCAATAAAACACTGCTGATTTAGAAATGCATAACGTTATAAAACAGTTAATTACTAAATTTGTTGTAATCAGTCAGTTAAAAACATGAAAACTTAAGGAGATAATGTTATTTGGCGACTTCCCAAAATTTCAAGATTCTGCATTTTATGATCAAAAACTTCATAATTGTTTTTTCTAGATTACATCCACGTATTTACGAAATAGAATCAGCTATTTTTTTTTTCTTTTCCCAGATCGATTCGAAGTTTAGTGTTCGAAGACCTTCCTTCTAAGCTAAGACTAAAAACGAGCTGTTGATATTTTAAGACACTTCTGAAATAGTTTCCAAAAAAGTCTTAAACTGAATTTTGAGTAAGTGATAAGCGTGGGTAACTGATCTTTAATTATTTTGAAACATTTTTTTATTTGAGTAATTGATAATCGCGAGAATATGATCTCTTCACTGAGGTTATTTAAAAGCTAATAGCTTCAAACTTTGGTTCTGTAGAACCATATTAAAATTTAGACTTCTCTCTTCCCGTCCCCGAGAATGCAACAGAAATATTTTCTACAATGCTAAAACTGCTTTCATAAATTTGTCCATCTTGTGTTAAAGAAACATTGTAAGTGAAAATATATACCTAGGATTAATATTTCAAGTCTTATCCAACTTTCTCGAACATTCTGTGTAGCAGACAAAGTATAAAATCATTACCTTTCAACTAATTTTAACCTAAAAATGGTACTTAAAAATGGTAGTTTATTGTATCAATGGGTGTAATGTGAAGATGGTATTGTAGTTACTCTATCAGTGAGTATGTAGTTATTGAGTAACTATGTATCTTTGTTCTACTGCTTCTGCATTAATAAAAATTTCTTCCTGAAAATAAATTTTGCTGAATTCTTTTATTGAAATGCCCAGTCAGATTCAGAAGCTGAGGTATGCCATGGTGCTAGGAGTGACTGTCCGAACAGTAGCTAACCCTTGGTGTTCCTCCAAAAGCTATCTAAAGTCTTTCTGTACGAGAATTCGCCCCGTTTGATTTACTCAGGTTGGGTCGCTTCCAGAAACCAGAACACCACATGTTTTAGACACAGATAAATAGATTCAGAGGGTTCAAAAGCGTGGTTAGACCCTGGCCTTGAAAAGAGGTAGTCCTCTGGTGTCTCTGCCGTGCCCTCTTTTGTCCTTGACTAGTTGAGGACTACTTCTGGACGAATGCGTGGGCTTGTGTCTTCTTTATTAACTCTCGAAGACGTGAGCCAAAATTCTTCTTGCCTTTCCTGTTGTTAGTTTGAGTATATGTGGTCAGGATATGCAAAATGTGTGTGTGCTTAAGTATTTGTGACTTTAAAACTGCGTTGAATTAAATCTGGGCTGTGTGTAACATAAGTATCTTTTTTTAGGCAACTTGCCCAACTCGGCAACTATACGCATCTATACGTGGTTATGCAGAAATTGTAAGCTTAAACACTTAAACACGTTAAGTAATAGTATGTGTTATTTTAAAATACTATCACAGTTATTCATCAGCTTATGCCCGCGAGATCAACGGCCTAGGGTAAAGTCACTGAATACTTGTAGTTCGACTTCGGCTTTCAGGCAAACGGACTGGTGCATGGGCGTATTCGTAGTTTACTCATGTGTAATGTGAATACAATCTAGTCTTCGTTAGAAAATCCTCCACGAAGTTATCCCTTCCCTTAGGCAGATGACACTCCTGCGCTTTGATGTAACTAAGCCAAACCATCTAGCAGTGCGTCCTGAGTACAAAATATTTCATCTGAGGCAGAAGATGTATTTACTTTTAAGATCTTAAATTTCGCAGAATTACCTATAAGCCTAAAATCTTAAAAAGTTTAACTCCCCTTCCTCGAAAGTTGAGCACATTTCGGAAACTCAATTCATCTTCATATGCATTCATTGAAAAGCATTATTCGTCTTTTCCATTGCAGTGTACTATACCTTTTTTAAGTTTTGAATAAAGTGAACATATAAGCATTTTCCATTTTAATATTATTGACAGAAGATGTCATACAAACTAGACTTCATTATCACGACGTTTCAAGACCATTTTAGCTATCAAAGGAGAAGTAATAAGTCTAATTTTACGATGTTTAATACTTGGGAATTACTGTAAAGAATGACTTCGTATAGGACCGCTCAAAGAAAATTTGATTTGTTTTTATCCAGCAACGTTAGCTCAGTCGACTGGACTGTCTTTACGGCAATAGAAACACAGACTGCAAGTGTGCTACTTTAACAGCTACGTAACAATTAGTACACTATTTTAGCCGTTTCATAACGATTGTCCTTTAAAATAATAAAAGAAACGAAAATTAAACTCTCAGAACGTTACTGTTTGAACACCGTCAGATAGAGCGGAATAAATCTTTTAAATGAAGTTAATACGAGACGTTAACATAATTTTTGGGTTTTTTTTTCTTTCAAACTCGCTGGATTGTTATCGAAAAATAGGTTTGTTGGAAATGAAAGAGTGACTATGCACTCTTGAAAAATGATTTATCAGCCAAATAACTTGCTAGATAAAGCATCATAGACACTAAAGAAATGAAGCTAAAAATAAACAAAAATATTTTTATAAAATAAACTTTTATTTAAAACTCATAAAATCATTAATGAACTAAAAGGAGAAAGGAATTTATCAAGTAGTTTAATGGGGACGAGAATACAAAATTCATAACATATATATAAAGCCTGGGCGCGTAAACATCGAAATCGGATTGTAAAATTGCACTGTCAAAAGTATCTAAATGCACCCAGCGCTTTTATTATTCGTAATAACAAAATTCTAGACGAATTTTGTTAAGAGAATTCATTATCTTTTTGTTCATATCAAACTGTATTATAAATAATTTTTGTTCTTTAAGGTCGTTGATTATTTTATGAGTTTTAAATAAAAATCATTTTATAAGAAAAACATTTTTAATATATTTAATTTTTTTATTCGCAATTATGTTGTACCGTTTTTTAGCTAATGTCTACGACATCACAGACCGCAGGTTTCGCTAGCGTAAGTTCATCTGTTGGTTAAAACATAGTGCATTAAATTATTTTGAATAATAACGCTAAATAGGAACCACTGCGATCATGTAAAGCAGTTCAATAGTGATAAAAAAATAGGAATAGTCTCGAAACAATTATTGCTATAGTTAAACAGATTTGTCCACCGAGCTCACGTCTTGAAGTTCTGAATGTGAAAAGTACCTGTCCTTTTTGCCGAAAGATGGTTATCAGAATTCACTGTAAACCATTGTTCTTTATATTTCAAAAGTCCTGTAAGAGTAGTTAGACGTATCTGACAAATATTCTGTTAAAGTATTTATTGTTTTTGTCAACTACTGATAACACTAGCATTCTATATATAACTTCGGCTGACGGACCGAGGAAAGAAAAATTTGTTTTGTAATGTAAATCTCACAGTAATGCAATTATGAATACTATTTTTCATGTGATTGTCATTTAAAGAATGTTATTAAAAAATAAACATCATTCTAAAACTGATTTTATTCGAGACGACTTTAATTCATGGAATGTCTCTCTAACCTATGACATCAGATAAAATAACTGCGCATGATTAATGCTCCATGATTCAAATATAGATAAATAAATAGTATGGCAAATAACGTATCTTTTACGAACTGAAAACGCAATTATTGGAGGTTAATGCAATGTTAAGTCCCTTCTCCATCTTTTAACTGCCACCCACTAGAAATCAGACTTTGCCAAGAGCTGAATTTATTTCCCTTTGCCTTCTCCATGGAGAAAGGTTATCTAGTCCTAAAGAAAAAAAATTTCTCGCTTCGAGCACGTGCGACTGAGCATTTGAAAAAAGGCGTAACACGCCTTTTTGACTCATCGTTTTGGATTTAATCCTAAATCAAAGTCGAGTCTTTTTATGCGTTCTTGTATTTATGTTTCTTTTATACCAAGATGAGCGATTACTGTGTCTTCAAAGTTAGCTACGAAAGCGAAAAAGACATGAAAGATAAATATAACTCAGCTCTTGTCAGCACGTTCCAGATATTGGCTAAAATACTTAACTCAAAAAAAGATTGAAAAGGACATAACTTTCGCTATAAAACGCCGATAAAACGATTGCGAGATTAAAATCTAGTTATTTTTATAGCGCAACCTAGCCAACTGCTGATTTACCAGAATTACTTTCTCCCGTATTCTTCCGCTGGCTTTTTAGCGCCAGGTTCTGAAATTTTTAAAAATATTCACATAATTTTCTTGTTCCTCAATGCATTTAGAGAACAATCTCCCCAACATTTTAAAGTAAATTCGTCCACATATTGACTGTTTCCATTTTACTAACAAAAAGCAACAAACCCTCAACTACCTGCGAAGGTCACGCCAATCCTTTCCCTTCTAACTGATTATCTTTATGCCATCCTAATACAAGCAATCATAGCGAAGCAAACACGAATTGACATCTAGTTAACGATTTCGCCGAGTCAGCTGGACATTCACCTTCTCTAATCATTTATGAATAATTTGATGCCTATGGAGTAGCAGAGTAGTAAAAAAGGGCGAAATTCAAGTAACAAGGAAATAGAAATGGAGAAACCTTATTAGATATTGTAATGCTAATATTCTTATTTTAATGTGAGCTTCTTTTAAAGAAATAATTCTGTGATAGTCACTTGGAGTTTATCATCACTTCTCTTGATTTTCGGACAAGAAAATTGATAAAAATAAGAAAATTAACTAATAAATTAATTTCGTTCGATAAAATTAGTAAAATTACGCGAGGATAAGATCACTGAAAATCACGAGGGCAAATAAAAAATCACAAGGAAGACCTATAATTAACTTGTAGTTAATGAACAGAAAAATACTTATAACAGTTTACTTGTATTTCCGAGCAATATTATCCGATGATAGATTTAATTACTTAAATTAAATCGCTCTCAAAACAAATGGAATAACATTACTGTTATATTTTGATAGGAGTCAATGTAGAACAAAAGGTTAGTGGATGTACACTCGAATCTTTTGTGATTGAGTAATTTAGTTTAAATGAGTTATTTAACAAAGCTTATATATGAACATTACATACAATTATATTACATAATGTCGTAGAAACAAAACATCTGCCAAGTACTATGACATCATCTGTTATCACCGCTTTTTTTTTTTTTTTTAACGCCTATTGATGGGGACACCAATTTGAAGGTTGAAGGAACTTGGGAAAAGTTCCTTGGTGAAAAACTGTGTAATTCCACAAGAAATGAAAAATCAAGAGTTAGCAGTCTTATGATATATTTTCGCACCTAAATTTTATGGGTATCTTTCGAGAAATTTTCCGAAAACTACCCTATAGAATTTGTACACATTAATTTCCATACTTCTTAACGAAAAAGGAAATACAAAAATGAATCTCCGCAATGTGAATATGAGTTTAATTTTGAAATTGCCCGAGGTAAGTTTTCCGAATGTGGAAATTTCTGGAAGAAAAAATTACAGGTATTCTGACGTAATCATTTTACCATACATAATAGAGCTCTGCATGTATATGTTAAAGAAGGGAACAAAAGAGTTTTCTGTAGTTTTGTATTATAAAGTAAAAGAATATATCGGATGAAATGAATT
The DNA here is from genome assembly GCA_000611955.2 of Stegodyphus mimosarum. NCBI lineage: Eukaryota > Metazoa > Arthropoda > Arachnida > Araneae > Eresidae > Stegodyphus > Stegodyphus mimosarum. The sequence continues at coordinate 595,011 of KK121523.1, forward strand.
AGCAATTAAATTAATTAGCAATTGAATTAACAACAAAAAAACTCAAACGCAATAATTAACTGCAATATGAGTAACATGTTTTCGCTTTTTTCAAATGGTTGATCGCTACTTTTTAAGTACTTATTTTGTTGGGAATGATCAAAGCATTAATCCTTAGTGATCTGATCATCAAAAGTACTGCTCAGAGTGTTCCAGAGGGGAGCGCTCAGAGGGGAATAGTGATTAGTGACGCTGACTGCCGTCCCGAAGAGCCTAGATTCGAATCCCGAATACGTAAGCGCATAATGTTTGTGCGGCAAGGGGAAACCTAAAAACGCTGTGAGTCGAAAGCCTTCTCCTGAGGTTGATGGTAAGGAAAGAGGCATGGAAGACCCTCGAACGAACCCTCCCCCTGGTGTTCTGTCTCCGAATTAGAAAGCTTACCTCTTAGCTATGCACAGTAACACCTCACTCACCTGACCTAGCTTCTACTTACACCCGTTTAACAGGGTATGACTAACGTTAGAGGGGAATGAGAATACACATATCACTAAGCCTTAGGCCTTGGACTTAGGCCTGAGTCGATTCCATATCTTTAGTTTCGAGTTAGTAGTTAGCCACAGAAGTCAGGGCGTCGTATGAATAATATAAGAATAGAGAATTTCGTGAACATCAGTAAAATATTATTTTCGATATTAAAGCTCGTGAAAATAATTGTCAGATGTCTAACCAAAGAAAATTTGAGGTCACTGTCGTATAAGAAATGATGACTTTCTGTTTACAGATAAAAAATTTCAGGTGACATAAAGCAAATGAGATCCAAAAGGAAATAAGCAAAAGAATCAAAAATACTGCTTTGTAAATTTCTTCTAAATTTAAGTTGTTAAGAAAAGGAAGTTTTTTAATCTGCTTTTAGAAATGAAGCTAGGAAAACACATAAGGAAATACTTCGGGGAAATACAAAAAGTAAATAAATAAAATAATCCTAATTTGAATCTGGCGAAGTCGAGGTTTAGCAAATTCCGTCTAATATAAGAGCACTGTCTCTTCAAAAACAATTAAATTTTGTTTACAGTGGGAAGCAATAAGTTGAAGGCAGCCTGAATTAATGAATTGAAATCTGGCGATTACGATAAATATCAACAAATATTTAACATTTTCTAAATCACTGGGAAAAAAAGGTTTAAAAATTTCGAACAGCTGATGCATATGTTACAATCAACAAAAGCGAACGCAATTTTTTTTTATCCATTGTGATTTTATTAACCCTCCTTCCCCATGCACACACGAAAATAAAGAGGAGCAAAGGGAGCTTTAAAAAGATTTAAAATTATTACCTTTAAAAAAACTGTTTTGAAATAAACAGCATGCTCAGAAATTATATATTAATTTAACACTACATATTTTAAATTTGTATTTCATATATCAGATTTAAAACCTAATAAATATAAGTAAATTTATGAATATTCTTGATATGGATATGTTTATGGATTTATGAATAATATTTATTTATTTTTTAATTCTTTGAAATAAAAAACCGCAGTTTTTCATTATTAACACATTTGTTTTCTTTTATTTAAATAAATAGGTAATAGGAGCTTTTATTTAAATAATAAAGTCATTACACAATAGGTGGCAAGAATATATATTTTAATGTATATTTTCCCTCGGAAAATCCTCCACTGAGACCTTCATGTACATTGCGATAAATGAGAAAATAAACAATAGACTCAAATGCATAAATAAGCAGATTGTCGAAGTTTGTGGAATTGGAGTGTAGAGACTAAACTCTTTCTTTTTATTATATATATATATATACGCATTTCCTCACATTCATAATACTATATATAGTATAATGAATAAATTTCTCAAAAAATACAGAATTAAGAGCTAAACTTTCTTGGATTTTTCGAAGACACTAGGGCGTGGCAAGGAAAAAGTGTTGAATACCATCAGAAACCATTCTGCGTGATTTCCTGAGAAAGTTACAGTGGAGATTAGGCAGATAATCTTAGTATGTTCCAACGTTTTTAAGACTTCAATTATTAGCATACGAATCATGAATATAGCTGAAAAAACAGATGTTATTGGCATAGTGGAGCGAAGCTGCTGACATCTTATATTTGTTTATTCTCCATCTCAAAGAGAATAGCAGAAAAGTCCTTTAGTTCTAAGTGATGTTTATTTCCAGTTAATATTTTTTTTTTCATTTAAGAAATCATAAATGAAAATTGGCATGGCTAACGATGTTTTCTAGCAATAAATGTTTTGGCAGTTAGAGTTCTGATGCAGAATCAGACTATTAATGTCTGCCAACTTTCTCCGAGTTTAACATTTCTAATTTTTACCATGATACCAAAAGCGTTTCCTTTCTATCAAGTTCAAAGACAGTTAAGTGAAGCATCTTTTCCACGGGGGTTACTCAATGTTCTTCAATCATAATCATCACTCGTCTGCCTTCCGCAAAAACTTCCCCGTCTCCAACGGCGACGATGAGACTGTCCTCTATGTTAGTTTGTTTATTGATTAAATCTTTGCCAAGCATTGTGTTCCTAGTAATCCATCCCAGTCTTTTATCCTTGAATGATAGATTCGCGCCTCGTTTCGCTTCAGATGAACAGCACGTGGACCGAAATGAAGGTCGCTGATTTTTGAAAGTTCTTTTCCTCACAATTATTTCATTTCTATAAACTTAATAAGGTATTTCTGCGATGAGTGGCTTACCACTCTTTACCATGGCCAAACCCAAAGAAACTGAGAGTATTACTCATACGAAAATCAGCATTACATAAATAAATAAACACTTAAAAAGTTATATACTAATTTTTATTACATTACTAGATTATTACATTAAATTATGTAACTTACCAGAAAACTGGACTGATGTGTTACTGAAGGGGACTTATCATATCCCTTTATGGTCGTTATTGTACTTTAAACATATTCAAAAAGCAGTTCAAACAATTCTATCGATTGTAGCATTTGTCAATAGTCATCATTTTTATCATCATCATTTCTATTTTTCATTTACATAGTGTCTTGTTGTCTCTCATCATGGCCAAACATTAGTCCCATTATTGGCAGATCCCCATAATATTTTATTAAACTGACGAATCAACATCTCAAGTGTTGTTCTTCCCATATTTCGTACAATGTTTTGCTTAAGATGACCCCATAAACATCCTATCATCTGATTATTGGCACCACTAGCAGGGTCAGTAAAATTCGTGTGAGGGTTTACCGCCAGGTAGCATACTCATAATCAAGAGCAAATACAGGGTAGGTCATATATATTGTTATAGATACGGCTTGGTAAGTCACTTGAATACCTTATTTACTACGTTAAGTAAGCGCTGTATTTCTTACGATGTTCAGTGACCTCGAATGAAAAGGACTCAATTCTCTCAATGCATCTCAAATAATTATTGCTGTAATTTTATTAATAACATGATATATTACCACCAAAACAAAGGCTTTTTATCAACAATATCAACTCATAATAATTTTAAAATACTGTTCTTGTTGAAAATCTTCTTAGTTGCTATTGTCTTAAAACAGTGGTTGGGTGCCACCCTACCAGGAGAGTTCTCTTAAAACAGCCATGGGCAACTTATGTTAAAACACCATTCATAATAACTTAAGACTAATTTTAATAAGAGAATTAAACGTTTGCATCTGTGCTACTTCTATCCTAAGAACTTTCGTCCCACGACTTTTACCTCAACTCATTTTTAAGTATTCTCATTTCCAATATTATATTATCGTTCATCATCGTAGCTGACTGGCTTATGAGGTCTAAAATCATTGAATATTGGTACAGAATATTCTTCGGGTCTGATATTCATTATGGACAGAGCTGCTGTTGCAAGTCTATGTTACGATCCCATTTGACCTATGTTAATAGAATCTGTAACCATGTAGTATGTCCAAAGGGATAAAATAATAATTTTTAAGCAAATAGCTTGAAATCGTAGCAATTTAGCTTCATCACTTCCTCTTCAGTCTCTTATCCTTCTTGAAAAGAACCTGATTGTTCCATCTTGCATGGAGTGCAGGCATCATAGATGCGGAAACGGTTTTGTTGGGTGTTTTAGAATTATTTATTAAAACACAACCGTGAACCATAAGCAATACATAACTAAGACCTATATTGTCGACAAATATTTTTGCACCGTATTGACGTGGTATGAACAGGTACAGATACGGGTTGAAATAAGGCCAGCACCTGTGCATTCCCGTAGGCATATGTTAAGTATCATTTGACCTTTCAAACTGTTTAACTTCTCACAGACATTATACGCGTACAAACGTCTATGCCTTCTTCGTAATTCGAACCCGAGCCCATCGATACTGTAGTCAGCGTTTACTAACCGTAAACTCATACCAGATAAGCACCTGGTATGAGCAGGAGACATACTTTGACCCCACACAAAAGGGTTTCTGCTCTCCAAGTCGCGGAATCTTTTTTTCAAAATGCAAGGCCTTGGCCCAATTGCAAGGTGGCAAGACTGTGCTTCTCATTGCGTTATGCCATTCAACAAAACATAGCATAAAGCAATTATCAGATTATCATAAAACCATACGTAACATTTAAAAAGGCATAAAAGTCCGTATAAAATTGCTCTTGTTAGAGCATTATGAAAAGTAGTATATTTGTAAGATATGTTCAACCTTCTTCCAGCATGCCTTCGCGGTGTAACGGTAGCGCGTATTCGAAGAGGTCGAGGTTCATGTTCCGGCGAGGGCTTTGCACATTTCTTCAGTTTCCTGACATCGAAAAAATTCTAATAACTCTACATGTTGATTCAAATTTAAGCAATAAAATTTCATGACGGATTTTGACAAAATCAAATATTTCTAAATACATTGTATACATGTTGAATAATTAACAAATATCAAAGTAAAGAACATTTTTAAGCACAACAAAAGTTTCAGTTATTTACAATAAAATCGGTAATTTTATTAAAAAATTAAGAGACTATTTATAATGGGTAAATGATTGCATAATACAAACTCACCAAGTTTGACGCAAGTACGATTAAAGGCAGCAACACTGTTATTTTTCCATCAGCCTATTTTCATCGTATTATTCTTCCTTTTTTTTAATATAGTTAAAATGAGGCTATATCCAGATGAAACATTCTTTGGTTGAACCAAGAAGTGCGCTGATTAAGCACTGAAAACCACTGGTACCTTTGCTAATTTTGTGTGTTTATGGCCGCTCTGAAATTGCTACGCTAATCATTAAGTACAGCTAATATGCAGTAAACAAGAAAACGCTATGTGTTTTTTAATTAAGGTTACAGGAAAATTGTGATAGCTAAAATCCAAATTTATAAGGGCAAGGAATTTAATGTTGCGATTTCATTACATTTTCCTGTCACTTTAAAAGTTCATTAGCGTAGATGTAATTACACTAAAAATAATGATTTAGATATTTTCAACCCATTAAACTAATGGGTAACGATTGAAACTGTTAGAAAATGAATATTACTGTTTTTTCATTCATTTCTGCCAAAAGCTTTCTGCGCCTGTTTATGGCAGATGGATGTCGTCACGTACTGCACCCATCCTCGTTTCTTGATTTATATGATTATCTTTGACAAATTATAAATGCCGCCAAAGATAACAGTCAAGTGTGGAATAATGAGGTTATGGGTATAAAGTTTAAGGAGAGTAGGAAGAGACGATTTTGAAATTCACTGTCGAGATTAGATTAATTCTAACATGATTACGAGTGAACTCTTCCATTTAATTCACTTCTTACTATGACCTCATATCAGGTCAATTTTTTTAAAAAAATATTTTATGTTTTTGTTTGTTTATGTTCACATCACCGCTTCTGCTCATGCAGCATTGTTACACTCATGCAAATCCATTCGTTAAGCCATTTTTCATAATAGACAGGAATCTTAATACTTGTCAGCCCATCCTTAAAAGAATAGGTCATCCACGAAAGCTTCAAACTAAATTTGCGAAATAAACTCAACAAAAACACCTAATGGAAAGCACAGTAGAGAGAGCGACCTGGCATTTTGACCTGCCATTTGACCCGCTCCTCCATTGTACTTTCTGTCATCTGCATGTTAGGTTATCTTCTTGCCTTTATGCCCGCCCAGTGCCTTTTCAGATTCTCAGCATGCCTCAACACATCTCAAGCTTCATTATTTGAATGTAAATACTCGTTTATGTGACGGAAAGCTTTTGCGTAACATTGCAAAATCAGTGGAGAGAACGTGATGCGTATTTTTGTGACGAAAATTCGTCTTGGTTGTTGAAAGTTTGCAAGTCATCCAGTACGGCTGGGTGTGAAAGATGACTATGTCATACTTTTAGTCTTTTGTTGCACGTCATAGCCATCATCATCGCCTATTTATATCAATTTTAAAAAGTCTGCTTTCCAAATATAAGTAAGTGATAAGACATGCAAATTTGACCTTTACACAATTCACCGTAAAACTGTGTTTTGCAGTTTCTGTTTACAGTCATTTATATAATCTTTCACAAGAGTCGAAACATACGAGTACTGAAGCGTCACAGCATTCCTAATGATGTTGTGGCTACTACTTACGGAAGTCGGTTTTCTTAGCGAAGCGTCCTGTTGAAAATATGTTTTTTTATTTCAGGCTGTAGGCATAGTAGTACAGTTCGCTTGTTTCATGCTAAATTTTGAAATTGTTCAGATTTCTAAACATGATTTCGCAACATGCAAAACATTTTATAGAATTCATGAAGTTTCATCGAACGAATTCGTATTATACGTAAAGTAGATTTATATAGCAAATAAAAAAAGAAAAAGAAATAAATTCTGAAAGTTCAGATTTTACGTTACGCCCAAACGGGCGTTTTTTTAACGTTTTGTGTGTTACCTTTATTTATTAAAGATCATGTTCTTTGCGCTTAAACCATAAAATTCAATTCAAAAGCAATATCTCAAAATAATTTTTAAATGGGTATAGCTTTAGAATTTCCGATACACAGTCTCGCACGCTGGAGATAAAAATGTTTTTTTTTTTCGTACAGTGTTGCCATTGTTCGCTTTGAAATCGTTGAGTTTGTGAATCAAAAATTCGTTAACGTTTTACAAAATATGAAATATATAATAAAACAAATTCCAAATTCCAAATTTGGGCTTCCAGATGCCAGTATTCGGGTGGAAACGTATGTTATTCAAAATTGGATGGCTCTAGGAACCGTTGTTTGATCACAGTGCGAGAAACATACATACGTTTATGCAGATTCTTCATTATTTAAATATAAAATTTCATTATTATCTAAATTTATACTTTCACTTTAAGTGTAATTCTTCATTATTTAAATTCTTTAAGTGTAATGCAGGGCTGTAATATTTGGTGGCATCAGTTTGAAAGTTGATACGGACATTTACAGTGAATCGACACAAAATGCCAAAACGAAATTAATAGCCCTTTGGGCTAAAAATAATTTCCTGGATTCGTATGTGAGTGCAGTTCTCCATTTGTTTATCAGCACAAGGAAGACTGGTTTGGTTTATAAAATTATACCAAAACAAGCAAGGACTATCTGTCTAAAGGCAGAAATGCTTTCGTGGAGTATTTTATAAGGGAAATTGGTTCGTATCCACATTACACATAAGAAATTTCACAAAAACGTCCATGCAACCAGCCCGTTCGCCGGCATTTGTATCCATGTCAAACTACCAGTGTTAAGCAACTTTACCGCTGGTGCGTGCATGTTCATTGATTGATTTTTGTCGATAAATACCTTATTAAAACGTAAGATATGTAGTTCATAATACTGCTACGAATTTTATATGTATATAAATAAATTTAGCGAAATTATATGCAAATTATAGTATCTTTTGTAGTGTAACTTAAAAGGCATTAGAATGCGAAGCATCGCTGGAAGAACAAGCTTACAAGGTTAAGTCCATTTAATATTCAGGTAAATGGCTATTTCGCCAAACTGGCGAGATATCGCCTAACTGACATTGTATTTGGCAACTAATTTTAGCAAGAAAGGCTCATTTTGGCGACTAATTTTGGTAAGTTTGGCAAGAAATCGCCAGACGTTGCCAAACATGATGACCATTTGGCGACATTTTAGTCCGATCCCTGTGTAACTGTAACTGGTCCTATCCCTATGAAACTGTAACTGTATCCGTCTCTATAAAACTGTAAATGTGTATGCTTTCCAGAATTTCGAGAAAACGGAGTTACTGAAAACTTCTCGGCGGACGTGGGAAAACTATCTGACCAGAGAGGACGTCAGTTTTTAGTTTAGCTCAGGGAATTGAGAGAACACCGTACGAGCATATGCATTTAGGGCTCTTTCCATTGCTTTATGTTCAGCTTTCTTTGCAGTCTGAAGTGGTCTGTCATACTTAGAAGAGCTGTACGATTACTTTGTGTGAACAGTATTGGGACTGTAAAGTGTTTTCGGAAAAAATAACTTCAGCAAGCTTTCATCAGTTCTGTGTGCATTAGGTAACAACATGTATGTACGTGACAGATAGTCTTTTCACTTATTATAATACGTAACGTCATCATTATTTCGCTTAATTGTGCCAAGGAGGCTTTGCCACTCGTAAGCACCGAATTTTAAGTACATGTGTAGGTATTGAATTATTTATTTGACTTACACAGCAGTAGATAGATTATTTTATTGCAATGTAAATACGTAGGTAGCGAAAATGACACGAATTCTTAGAATTTAAAAATATTAAACTAGTAACATATAGTTTTTTTATTTGCATTTTGATGCCTTTTTTCTCCCTTCAGAATATTTTATAAATTCTTAATGTAATTGTATGAAGTTGATCATCATCTACAGTCGCAGAAAAAAATTGTTTAAAGTATCTATTACGAAGCCTGCTAGTTCAGTACTGGTTTGTCTGTGTGTTTTGTGTTTATTAAGGACTTAAAAAAATTCTTTAATACTGGGTTCGATTACTGGCGATCGGGTTGGTTGCATGGCCGTTTTCCGTGTTTTTTCTCATGCGTAACGTGGATACGGATCAGTTTCCCTTAAAACGTCCTCCAAGAAGATGCTGTTCTCCTTAGGTAGATCGTCCTTGCCTGCTCTGCCACAGTCAAATAAGGCCAAACCAACGAAACCTTAAAATATTATCATTCATTTCATGAAGATTATTTCGTTAAGGTTCCCATTTCGTTTGTTATGGTACGTTCGCTTGTCACATTCATAACTTCGTTCGTTCGTTACGTTCACGTATCGTTAAAGCTTCCATCTAATCGCGCCAACGTCTAAGTGCCGTTCTTTTCTAACCTATAATGTTCATTGCTCTGGTGTTATATGCTTTGCTTTCGAAATATTGTTAATATATATTTTAGAGGGCTTTTGGTTATGCCATTAAATATTCAACTCCGAAAAGTTTTAATGAGCCCCTATCGGATCCTTCCCTTAGGCGGTGGATTTTGAGGTTAAAAAGCGTTGATTAAGAAAGTTCCTGTACCGAGCTGTCATCCGAATTGAAAGGAAAGCAGACAAGAGCTGGCTGTTTGCCAGTCGTCTTTTTGACATACGTCACTGACGCTCACCGGCCTGCTGCTGAGCCTACCACATTCTCACTTTCTGAGTCAGGGATTTTTTTCCTCCCCTCTTTTTACTTTTTGGTTTTCTGTCTTCCCTGTACTGTCTTTAGGATAGGTGCCAACATCTCTTCATCGTCTATTCGACTGTTTTCTCCTCAAGGATCCGTCAGCAGGGTTCGCTACTATCGAAATGTTTCCACGTGGTTGTACCAGTGTAAATTAACTATACCTGCAGCTTGATGAACTCATCCAGATCATAAAAATAAAATGCCTGTAATTTATGAGGACATTTTGTGCTTCGTACTTTCCTAATTCTTTAAACTTGGCCTTAAAGCTAAGCACTCTTATTTTCCTTTTTACTATCTGTTTTGCAGAAATGCCACGAACTGTAGCAAAACAAACAAAATCTTTCCGAAGACTTTCTTGTTTTTGCTGTTTTTGATTTTTGTACTGTAATGAAAAATTTATTGTTCATGAAATTAAACAATGATCATTGCTACAAAGGTATCTGCTACTACTAAAATTCTTCTCAACTCAAGGGAGATATTTATGATATCACAACTGATGTACACAGCGTTTCCTAACTGAGCTACATTTCGTATATCTTGACATGTTCTCCTTTAATTCATTCGACGTATACTTCTCCCCCCTCCGTTCGCTTGGCTATCTTTAGCCCTTCATCCTTTTCATAATCTCCTTATGCAAACATATGTATAACAGACTTTGAATGTAATGCTGATGTAATCAATTCTCCTTCGTTTTCACGATCTTGTAAAAGTGTTTTGTTTTGGCATTGCATTGTAATCGGATTATGCTTACGTACGCAGCTGAGTCTTGAGATTAAGAATCGGCATCTCCTTATCAAGGAAAAGATTGAGAAATCCAAATGGACAGGGCACACCTAGAGTAACATTGAAATTATCTATCTCTCAGTTTAGATGAATGTCATCAACCTTTCAAGCAGCTGCACAACAACTGAAGTCAACCTTTCGCATCGTATTCGTTGTATTCAACCTATCGCATTTTATTCATTGTGATGATGGCTCACAGAATGAATTAATGTTCCTTTTTTGGCCTAGTGCTTTTTTTGTAGTTGTTATCCAAATTTTCAATCATACTTGCTGCGCTCACACTTCTTATCATGTCGTAATAACGTGAAGTTTTTGACATTTGTGTAAATAACTTCCATATTAGTAACTTTTATGGAATTTTCTGCATTGAAAGTTCCGGTTTGGTTTTTAAATTGCAATACTTGAAGAACTCAATAAAAGGAAGTGTGCTTATAATTCTATTAAAAATATCTCTCTGTTTATTGAGAAACCAACAGATTGAATAAATTCGTATGTGTGAAATTTGCCTAAAGCATTATCATTTATTTTTGCTCAGTTTTTCAGGTATAATTTGCTGATTCTTATTGTCTACACAGCAAGCAAATTATCGGATCTATCCACTTTTGAAATAGATATAAATGAATAAACTTGTGTTGCCTGAATTAAAACACTTTATTATTTTTCTCTTTTTAATTTAATGTAAGTTTGTAGACAGTAGTATAAGTTCATATCTGTTAACTTCTGTTTGTGCTTTCCCATAAAATATCTATCATCATTGTCTTCTCTAACTGATTTATGAATTCTCCTTCCTTAGTAGCCGTCATCTTCTATTCTTCGTTACAATATGTTTACAATATATTGAGTATTCTAATATAGTTCATTCAGTGCATTACTTCCACTTTCTCCTACTATGTGCTTCATTACTTTTATTTCCTTCTGCGTTTTCTTGTCCATTACAATTTTGATAAAATTCAGTGCTTTTGAAAAGTGACACTTTCTTCACGTTTAAATCTTCCGGTTTCGTTTATCACTTTGAGATGCATCTCCATTAAATTACGATAACCCTCACAGTGAAGAATTAGAGATGTCTCTGAATCATAGCCAGTGTTATATTACAGAAAGGTGTTCTTTATGAAAACTCTGCTCTCTGACCTAAATGTTCAAGGGTCCAGAAGGCCACTAGCGGAACTAAAAAGCGGATTAAATACCATCTACTTGCTGTTAGGCATATGACTGCCACAGCACGCAGTAGGTTATAAACAAAGAGAGCATGATGTGAATGTCACTAAATCTTCTGTAATTGCATATCAGTGGAACACAAAGAAGGAAAGATGAACTTAAGCTTCTGTTAGAGAACAATAACATTTATATTGCTGGTCTTCAGGAGACTAAGCAAAGAGCCTTAACATTAAAGATCTATACTATTCTACGAAACGATGGGACCGAGAGAATGAGAAGAAGTGCTTTTCTTAAAAACAACATTGTAAAATGTCAAGAGATCAAAATTGATCAAGTGGAAAGCGCGGAAATTCAGGCCATGGAAATCTTCCTCCCAGGACATTTCTTCATTCTAATTAATGTATATCATCCAGATATTTCAAGTATCGGTACAGAAACCTCTGTAACATACCCCACTCCCACTATAACTCCCAATATCCTGGGCGATTTTAATGCTAGAAGTCGAAATTGGAACTCGTATTGTCTGAATGAGAAGGGAAAGCAGATGGAAGATCTATTAACAGATCTAAATTTGGCTGCCCTAAACAATGGAGAGAATACTTAGCTTTCAAGAACAACAGGTAAACAGTCGGCTCTTGATGGCACCATGGTGAGTTATCACATATTCAGTATCTATCTATACATAGAAGATCATTGTTAGTGCAATGAGCAATCATGAGTAAATGAGCGATCATCGACCAATAGTTACGAAGCTCAATTTTAATGCTGAAATCTCTGCCTTGATCTTGAATCTTCGAATTTTCCAAAATTGGAAAGAGATTTTGGAATTTTGGAAAGGCAGACTGGAAAGTTTCACCCAATATCTCGGCAGCCTGTGCCATAGTACTGATTTTCCAGCAGCCACACTTGAGAAACAGCTGGAGAGATTCACGCATAACTTCAAAACTGTAGTTAAGAGATTCATTCCAAGAGGAAAAAAGAGATAAAATTCGATTCCTCACTGAAAGGACCAGAATATATACTTCTTAATTAAAGAAAGAAACTTGTTAAATGAGTAGCGTAAAGCAAACAACACGGAAAATAACATTAGATTGCTATCAAAGGCATCAAACTGAGGGGAATAACAAATAATTGTCAAAAACAATCAAAATGGGACGAGTTTTGTAATATCCAAGGAAAGACACTAAGTATTGGAAAATAGCTACATCATCTAACGACTCCTTCACTCCAAGCTTCAAACATGCTTGATACAGCCGAATCAGCAAGAGATACTAATGAAAAAGTGACCAATCGACTTGAAATGCACTTCTCTAGTGTTGGTAAAATTGACTGTCAGAAAGAACATAAGAAAATAAAAAAAAAGCTCTGCCAAAACATTCCTCCTGAAAGGAAGAAGGTACATGCATGGTGACCTGTTTCTAAACGATATCCCTTTAGAGGAATTATATATTGCTGTCAACACTATTAAAGTAAATAAATTACCACCAAATGATCTTTTTTTGGAAAAATGATTAAACATCTTGGTGAAAAAGCAAAACAATTTTCATTTACTATCTTTAACACATTATGGAAACCTGGGAGGCTACCTAAGGCATGGAAAGCTTCTATCATTGTATCTTTACTCAAACCAAATAAATCAGCTACGAAATGCAAGAACTATAGACCTATCGCCCTCACCAGCATCCTTTGCAGTGAATTATCCACTCAATCATGAAGGTTCTCATAAAAAGCAAGAAAATAAATTTTTATCAGACAAGTTTCCAGGAAACAGCATTCCTCTGAAGACCAATTATTAAAAATAAGGAGTTTCATATATTTCTGGAATTGCAATATAACTATATAATTTTTGAAGTACTTTAACGCCGTTGACTAATTTATTTTACGAAGTTCAAACTAAACAGATAACTATACTTAATAGTTAAGGACTTCTTTTAGATCAATATGAACACCTAAATTTAAAAAAATGACAATTAAGCCTATTCTTTATGTATCATGCCAGGAACCCTTATTTCTGCTTCCTGATAATTATGCATACTTTTCATAAAATGGACCGTTTATTGCATATATGAATTCGGAAGAGTCATTCTGGTTAATGACTTACAGTGACTGATACATGTGTGATTAACGAGAATGGTGTGTTGTTTTTAGAATAAGTGAGTTCTTTTGCTGTGAATTTTCTAAACTAATTACTCAAGCCGAGCTAGAACAAAAGTATTTACTCTGAGAGCAAAACTATTTCTAGAATGTTTCTTTATGTTGTGGAAATTATCCTTCAGCTATCGCATAACCACTTTCGACAATTACGTAAATACCAACAAGTCAGCTTCCTGCAGAAATTTCTGCCACCGTTTGACAACTGGCGTCCATGTTTCATTCTGGACTATAACTTCCGACATGTTGGGCCTAAAATTAGCACACCACTAATAAAGTTACACAGTGTATCCCATCTTGTTTGTCTTAGAATAATTTCTAGTTCACTGGCCTTTTTTCCCTTTCAAATAGTTCCTTTCGACTTTAACATCTGAAGAAGAAAATAAAAAAAAAAAAAAACGGTAGTAACGATAATAATAATAATAATAAATTAAAATGAAAGGAAAATCTGAAAAGTCTCAGATTTGAACACCGCACCAGAATGCTTATTAAGGTCTCTAATGCTTTCGCTGAAATCGCCATTACCAATCTCCTCTCAAACTCACTCCAGCTAACGCAATTTTTTTTGGTCTTTTTAACTTTATTGTTAAAAATCGCTTTCTTAGAAACATTAAATTCAACAATAAAATCTTAAAATATTTTATAACAGCATATTTTTATATTTTCGTATAGAGTAATATATTTCAAAGCGAGCAATATACGAAAAAAAATATTTTTATGTCCAGCGCGCGAGACTATGTATCGGAAATTATAAAGATATGGTCTTTTTAAATTATTTTGTGTTATTGCTGTTGAATTGAATTATATGGTTCAAGTGCGAAGAACAGTATATTTAATAAATAAAGGTAACACACGAAACGTTAAAAATACCCCTTTTGGCGTGATATAAAATCTAAAAGCTTTCAGCTTTTATTATTATTATTATTATTATTATTATTATTATTTCCTACTTATAAAAAGGAAAATTTCCTAAACAAGATTTGAAGTGAATAATACTTTTTGTTCTTTTCTTACTTTCTGTGAATTTCTTTCCACTTACTTAAGTGCAGAATACATTTAGTACTTTTATATTTGATGATAATTATACAATTATCGAGACATTTCTTGCATTCCTTAGTATAAGTTTCCCTTTACTTGAAGCAAGAAAAGAAAGGAGTCATCTATCGAGTCGAACTGAAGATCTTGTTGGCAGCAAATTAAATAGTTTGAAAGTCGCAGGGTATATATAAGTACCGGTAACATTTTTAATAGAGATAACAATTTTGGTAATATTTTTAATAATAATACACTAAGAGGAAGACAGATGTCAGGGTTCGTAACTATCTGAAGGAAGATTATGTAAGTATTGTAATTATTTGCATCAAATTGCATAACAAATTGAATTCGAAGGCCACATGAGACACAATGAATGTGTACATGTTAACTCGATTTGTGCAAAACTGTTCCAGTTTCTGTGATTTTGTGTTTCAGTTCTTGGTATCATTCTCTAAAGATAGAATATAAACAGAACCATGCCTGTCTAACTTAACTCAAGCTCTAGCTTTAATACACAGTCCAGTCACATTAATGTGACCATCTGTCAAAAGCCAGAATAACCACCTTTCGCAGAGCGGACTGCTGCGAGACGTGCAGGAAGAGAGTCACATAGGTCCCTGAAGGTGTTCTCTGGGATGTTGAGCCATGCCGACTCTAATGCCGTGGCCAGCTGCGCTAGATTACGCGGTTGAGGATCCATGGCGCGAACAACTCGATCGAGATGGTCGCACAGATGCTCGATTGGGTTTAAGTCAGGTGAGTTTGCTGGCCAGGGGAGGACGGTAAACTCATCCTGGTGCTCTTCGAACCACGCACGTACACTGGCAGCTGTATGGCACCTCGCATTGTCCTGCTGGAAGATGCCATCATCCTGAGGAAAAACAATGCGCATGTAGGGGTGAACATGGTCCGCAAGGACAGATGCGTACTTGTATTGATCCATTGTGCCTTCCACAATGATCAGTGAACCTAGAGAATGCCAGGAAAACATTCCCCAGACCATAATGCTCCCGCCTCCAGCTTGGACCGTTCCGGCAATGGTTGCAGGGTGGTTCCTTTCAGAGGTTTCACGCCTTATACGCCAACGTCCATCTGTCCGATGGAGCATAAAACGCGATTCATCCGAAAACGCAACCTGTCGCCACTCAGTGGACGTCCAGCTGCTGTACTGGCGTGCAAATTCTAGCCTTCGCCGTCGATGAACAGCAGTCAGCATAGGTGCACGAACCAGGCGTCTGCTTCGGAGGCCCAGACGCAGCAATGTTCGCTGAATAGTACTTTGGGAGACACTTTTGGTAGCCCCTTGGTTCATTTTGGTGGTCAGTTGCTCAACGGTAGCCCGTCTATCTGCCCGAACGCATCTCCGCAACCGTCGTTCGCCTCTGTCATCTATGGCCCGTGGTGCACCACATTTGCCACGTCGCTGATTTTGGACAGTCCCATTTTGCCATGCACGGTACACTTTTACCACGGCGGCACGCGAACAGTTCACAAACTCAGCCGTTTCGGAAATGCTTCCACCCTTGGCCCGAAAGCCAATGATCATGCCCTTTTGGAAGTCGGATAAATCGCTTCGTTTCTGCATTACGCCAACGATTGAAATGTTTTCCGAAGCCCTCACACACCCTTTATATACGCTCAACTGCACTGTGCTGCCACCTGCCTTCTCTGATTGGTTATTTAACTCTGACATGGAAAGTACGTGGTGGTCACATTAATGTGACTGGACTGTGTATAAGTATATTTATTATAGTATTAATTTCCATATTTCACACGATAAATTATTTTCGTAACAAATTCTACTTCTGTTCTTATGTTCTGCTGCATATCTCGAAAGAAGACAATGAATATTGTATTTTTACACTTTAAATTTAAGTATTTGTGTATTATTTTATTTACCGTAGCGACAGTTATTTTTAAAAGCCAATGATAGTACTGACTGAGTAGGTGGGTTCTCTTTTGTAATCATAGAGCTAATTTTTGAAATAATCTTTGAAGTAAGTACGTACGTTTTTTAGATAAGTATTTAACATTATGTTTCCTATAGAAGGCAGTTATTAGTAACTATCCATTTTTTAAAATGTTATCAGAATTGATTAAATTTTTGGGTCCTTAAGATATTTGAAAATTCCGAAATTCCGCCGTGTTTTTCGTATATAAAATGTAAATATTTTGCTTCGAAAATATTTTGATCTTCTAAAACTTTTGAAAGCAGCAGACGTGAATATTTCATTTAATGTAAAATCTGTTGTAAATTTTTACGCTTTATCAGGACTGAGTATTCTGTGTGTGTTCTTTGAGAACATTGTGAAATATTTACCAGGGTGTTTCTTCTCAGGTCCTGAACTGGAACAGTGAGCTGATGAACTGTAAGCTTTGTTCTGATGTAACTGCTGGGCTGGATAATAACTGCACGTGAAGGGATTTGAAATCCTCTTTTATTAAATCACTATTAATTACACACTTCCCAACTCGGGAGAGATACAGAAAGTAAAAGACCGCACTTGGGTCGAACTTAACAATCAAATAAATTTAACTCAATAAAAATAGAACTTAAATCAAATTTTGCTCACAGAGCGATTCGCGGAGATTGGCCTCTACCTAAAAGGGTGCGTAGCAAGATATACTAATACTAACGCACTTCAAATTGTTTTACAATGCAATCACGTAGTAAGCACTATGGCTTATAAATTTAAACTGCTAGCTGGTCAGGCGAACGTTGAGCAGCGTGACCGTGGTCTGAGACTTAGCTCTCTCACACTGAGAGGTTTCTACCTCTGGCTTAAATAGTACTTGGCTGTACTTCAAAATTAGCATAAGCTGAAAACGCGCGCTTCTTCTGACGGAAAGTTGAAACAGAGAGGAGATAGAAAGATTTAAATTAAAATAAAACTTGATTAGTTTAACTAAAACCTTACAGCTTCTTTAATTTTAGTTCTTTGTTGAGTCAAAATTATAGAAAATGTGTGAACTACCTCTGAAAAATTTCAGAAAGTTTCAGTTGTAAATTAATCAGTTGTAAGCACTGCGAAATTGAGAATTTTGTGGTAGAGGCAAAACGCCCTGAAATGTATGCTAATATAACGTCTAGTTTAAATGGTGCCACCCAACCGAGATAGTGGTTAGCGCCACTGACTGCCGTATCGAAGGGCCCGGGTTCGAATCCCGGAGAAGGCATGGATGTGTGGAAATATGTGGTGTCTGTGCGACATGGGGGCACCCTAAATATGCGGCGAGCTAAAATTCCTCTGGAGAGGTTC